>JALPQI010009633.1:0-50910 GCA_025490895.1 Thaumatotibia leucotreta | reverse complement strand
ATATTTTGATGAACCAGGTGGATGAGTTTTTCTATTATTATTACAATTTTCAATTAATTTATTAGAGACTAATTTGCCAGAGATATGGCACTCTTTTGTCTTATCATTTAATTTAAATTATTGGTTAAAATTGGAACCAATTCCGAGTTCATAATTGATTGCTCAATAGGAGCACAGTTATTTGCCAAATTTTTGGCAGATATATCAAAACAATAGGATAGCGACAGAGCTATTTGTCTCTTACAATAATTAGAAAGGTAAAACTTACCTTTAGTCATAGAAATAATAGGAAAATAATACTTATTCTTATTAACATAATTGTTAATGTCAATTAGCCTAAACTTATTACTATAATTATATGTACACAGCTTGTACATGGTCAGATTTAAATTATATCTAGTATCATTTTCATCATACAAACGTTATGTAAATAACAAACATGCATTAGCTATGTCACCACTTTTATATTTTATAGTCAAATCAACTGTTTTGAATGTTATGAAGACAATCTTTATATAGTTTTTTTTTTAATTCAAACTATCTATATTTTCGGTTACAAAATTAGCCCACGTTCACTTGATCTGACAAACCAAAGTAAAAATAAAGTAATCAATTGAACAAATTGGATACTAGTCATACAACATAACACGACCATAAAGTTACATTTTACTATTATTTATTGCGACTTCCAACTTGCACCAGCTCCCCTGGCCCCATCGATGACATCCAGCCCCAATACCCTAGAGTCAAACTACCACTAGCCGTACACGGTAAAGTTTTTTTTACAATAACGCTCACCTTTTTTCTCCACAAAATTTTACGGCCGTCTTTAAACGATTTTTCGTCAGTAGGTAAATATCACTACGTTATTACACCAATCAAAGTCTAGATATTTCATTGCAAATCGCAATCTGTTATCTATGTGGTTCCTTGTCAGCGCAATTTTTTTCGCGGGTCTTCGACATCTTTATCCAGCCGCGCTTAAGTGGTTCCGCACGGTCTGCAAGGTCACATCATGCCTGGCTGCTGTCGCGCGGGTGCTGAGAAACGGGTCGTTTGAATGTGACGCAACAACGTCCTGATGAAGCATAGACGCGTCGATTCGGGCCGAAATGCTCTGATTTCACATTTCCCGTCTCAGCAAACCGGCGAACCCATAGCCCATAGCTGCACTGTTGGTCTCTGCAAAGTAAATTTAGTATAAGATTAACATGTTTCGTAATTAATGGAACGTCAAACGTGTCAATATACTAGATAAATAATAGGTAAATGATTATATTTTTAATTGAAATTACTTATTCACACAAAAACCATGCGTTTCTTTTAATAAGTAGCTATCTAAGAGTATTACTTACTGATATCATTCATCTTCGTGCGATTTCACTTAACGAAACGTTCTGTTTATGGATAATAATATATAATAATAATAATAATTTCGGCCCGCTTCAATCCGAAATACGCGTATTCTCCATGTTAATACAAAACAATCAAAATCAATAGGTAACAAGAAAGTAAAATGAACAATGCTTGCAACGAAGGTCGGTTAGCAATTAAATGAAATTTAATGCCATACCCATTACCCACAATATTGTTATAACGGTATGTATATATTGCGGGTAGATTAATAAAATATCCACCTCATTCAAGTAAAGGTAATTGGCGTCAAAGAATTTGAATGGTAGCCTACGATATTAAATATAATTAACTTTGAACCTTAATACTAATGACACAAAGTTGTAATTAACGTGAAACTAGACAATAACCTTTTATAAAATAAGGCAACATATTTTTTAGACTTTAGGCGAAATTGAATCTTGAATCAATGTATTATGGTCTTACAGTGCGAACATATTTCTAAAATCTGTATTATTTTGTAAAGTAAATTTTATGATAATTATGATAAGGTAGAAAATACAAGCTCTTAAATTTGAACTATCACGCACACTAGCACAGGACTTCTTCGCAGTGTGTGTCGTGCGTCTGAGATAACTTGTTAGTGTGCGGGGCCTGTAAAGGGCGCTATTTAGTAATTCCGTACTTACCTCCCTTGATGTACATTGTGCATCAAGGGAGGTAAGTACGGAATTACTAAGGAGAGTGTTAGAAGCCCGACGCCGTAGGCGGAGGGCTTTTAATGACTCGAGTTAGTATTCCGCTTACCGACCGTGATGCATACAATGTTTTTCATCACACTTGCCGACAAAAAAATAAGTTTTAAGACAAAATATTATTAAATGACGTACTGACATTTCTATTACTCCCTAGGGAATTTCACTTTTCTATTACTCCCGCTATGCATGCAAGCAATGGCGCGCTTAGACAGCAAGTGTGATGAAAAAAATTATAACCATTTGCCATAATCGCTAAAAAAGGAAAATAAAGAAAATACCTTCATAAACAAACTAAAATAATTTCTGACCTACTTTTGTACATAGGAATACCTAAAGGACTATGACAGAATAAAAAAAATCGTGTCTTGAATATAATACAGGGTGGTCCAAACCTTGAATAGTTAAAATCTCTCGCAATGCTCGCGAGCACCGTGTATATGCTACAGATGGAATTAATTATTTAGAAGATTAGATATAAGAACCTTGTTCTTCTTTTTTTACTTGCTTTGCCTTACAGGTTTCATGTTTGAGACCTTTACAATAGATACTGTCATCCTTGTAAGAACATGAATGCAATAAAATACTGATAACTGATTACAAATTCTGTTTATCTCAGGTTCATGGAGGCCGTCTGGCCTGATGTAGCCCAACCCCAAGCTCCCTCTCGAAGCACCACGCCGGTCCGTGAAGATAAAGAAGAGAAGAAGAAGAAGGCAGAAGACAAGGCGAAGGCCAAGTTGAGCAGCGAGGGCTGGAGTCAGGAGAGTGAGGTGGAGGAGGATACAAGTATGGTGCAGAAGAGGTAAATCCTGGACCTAAAAATATGCTCACGAGCATTGCGAGGGATTTTAACTATGCATTCTAGACATCAAAATAAACAAAAAATATTATGAGACCTAACGTCAAATTCCTCAAAAAAAAAAAATTTTTTTTTCCTTTTTTTTACACTTTTTGAATACTTTTTAACATTTACAATACTTTTTATCATAACAACAAGGGACAGGCTTTTTTCTTTAAGTCTATTCTTATTTTTTTGATTGTCAGGCAAAAGGTGTGGTAATAGTAGAACACATTGTGGTAGCATTGTAATCAAAAAGAAGTTTTATGACGAGCTACGTCGAAAAACTTATTTCGAAAAAAGGTTAGTTATCTCTGGAACCAAGCTGAATCCAGGAAATTTTATATAACATTAAATACTCTAAATATGGTCAGGAATACAGCATTAAAATCTTTCGGAATGCTCACGAGCACCGTGTATAACATGGACATCTAACGCGAGTTCAAAAATTGACCCAAAAACAATTGTTTAATGTTGTTTCTCAATAAATAAAAATAAAAATGTCGGCACAACATCTTCTATGAAAAATGCAAATAGAATAAATATAGCCAATCAAAACTTCGATGGATCAATCACAACTATTTTTAAATAGCCGTTTAAGTTTTTATGGGCTAATATAGAAATTCATTAGCGTGATGTATTATCAGAGAGGATGACATTAAGTATGGCGTGCGGCTTCCATGTTTTATTTGTCCGTAGGTAGGGCCGGATTTAGAGGTTGAGAGGCTTCGCGGCAACAAAGAAGTGGAGGCCCCCTGGCCCCCAATAGGGATGATGACTGTAGTTAAAATAAATTATTTAACATTATGCACGACATAATACACGAAGAAATTATCACTAAGATGTAGATTGAAGTAATTTTTGTACAGAACTTCTATTTAATAAATTGAAAAGAACTTAAAAGAGTAGGTCATTTGGCAGTACTCAAACGTGACGTCACTTTTGAGTATTTCATATAAAATTCCATAGTGGTGAATTCTGGTGATCGTTTTGACAGTTCGAAAAAAGATGCTGATTTGACTTGCCAGTCATCAATGTCATCATCCCTATTATTTTCCAAATAAAGTAGACAATTTTTTTCAGTCAAGTTTTTCAATTAATATTTTTTTGTGGAAACAAGTATAGATTATTTTATTATTTAACAAACATATAAATAGAATCGGAAACGAGAATTATCTGAAATTAAAATTTAGCGTTAACGAACGGAATTTTCCGAGTTTTTATCGCCGAAAAATCGTTGATAATTTCGCTGAAATCTAGTTCCCGGAGTAGATCACTTTCAATACTAAAAAAAAAAATGTACTAGTTGGAACTAAATTTTTATTTTCGAAATCTCTATTGTGGGGGCCTCACTTTCGTGGAGGCCCTGTCCTGTCCTAAATCCGGCCCTGTCCGTAGGTTAAATCAAATTCACTTCAAGGCCTATTTTTAGAGTTTGCCAAACTTCGGAGGGCCATCTGCACTAAAAAACGTCGTACGAGACACGTGCAAAAACGAAATTCGTAACTCATTTCATGTTTTTCGCACTTGTGTCGTAATGTACTATATTAGGGTACCCCTCCTCCCTCCTACATGTAAAGTGGGGAGGGTTTTTTTTTCATTTCAACCCTAACGTGCGTATTTAAAAAATAATGGAGGGTTACGAAAATAATTAATGACAAATACGACGTCGCGTGACGTAAGCGCCATCGACAATAAGGTCCCTTTTGATCATTATCTACGAAATTATCCCCTTATTCATAAACGTCTATTAACTTACCAAGCCGCTAGGTATCGGCTGTCCCTTTCGGTGTTACCAATATGTCTACAAGACCGAAAGGGACAATCAATACTCAACGGTTTGTTAAGATATGAGAGATTTATGAATAAGGGGGTTAGCGGTGATTTTTGGGTCTCGCTCAACTTCTACTATGAAGACGGGTAAAAAATCGCTAAAAAGTTTCCTAATTGTGAGTTAATTTTATTGTTGAGCATGTATCCAATAACATTGTATGGTAAACAATTCTCATATTTAATTTAACAGCAAAAAGAAAACGGAAGAAAAAGAGAGGTCGCGTAAGAGGAAGAGGTCATCTTCCACTCTCTCTTCTACCAGTGACGACGATGAAGTCAAGAGGAAAAAGGCTAAAAAGAAGGTAGTATGTAAATGAAAGTATGTACTATGAAACTTTTATTGCCAACATTTTAATTTTTAATACATGAAAATAGGTGGAATACTCGTAAAATCTTTTATATCATGCATACAATTAACCGAATGGAATATAATATAAGTTTTTTGGTCATTAACATTATTAGTATGACTTAAAACAGATATTTACCATGTAAATTGCAATTATTGAGCATCCGATATTTCGGCACTGTTGCAAATGCCATTTTCTCAAACATGCAATGAAATATTGTATGTATGTATCTAAATTCTTTATTGTACACAAAAAAAAACAGGTAAAAAAATACACAACAATTCAAACAGGTACAAAGGCGAACTTATCCCTGTAAGGGATCTCTTCCAGTTACCCTTTGAGCAAAAGAGTGAACTATTGTCTTGAAAATAGAATCGGGAGTATCGCTTTTAGGGCGCAGTAACTCACTGGGATGGAAATGGAATTTCATAACACTTTTCTAGGCCTGCAAAATAACTTTTTTTAATTTCGACAACATTGTTATAATTTTTTTTTGTATTTCTTTGTATGTTTGAGAAAAGCACTATACATGCCTCGGCGTGAAAACGGATTCCCGGCCTCGTTACCTCGTTGGCCGAAAATCCTCATTTTCCCGGCCTCTGATGTAATGTACTATTTCACGGAGCATCTTCTCCGTGAAGTTGACAACAGTGCCGAAATATCGCAATTTATATGTATGTATGTATGTAAATTCTTTATTGCACACAAATAAAACAGGTAAAAAAATACACAACAATTCAAAAAGGTACAAGGGCGAACTTATCCCTGTAAGGGATCTCTTCTAGCAATTTACATGGTGTATCCTGTTCTAAGTCAAACTAATTTACTAATTATATAAAGGAATATATTACATATTTTTTCCTGACTTTTTAATTGTTGTTTTTACAATTTTTCACGGAACATTTTGTCATTGTCGTTGACTGTCAGTGCTTGTGGCTAAAACAAGACTAAGCAGGCAAACTGCCGCAAAATCGTACTAGCGGTTCTTATTGTGCCATTTTTTCCGGCAGACTATGTATCCCGTTATTATTGTATATCTATGTTTGTATAATGTGAAATTTACTTTTAATTTCATTGCAAGTTTGAGAAAAGCACTATACTTGCTTCGGCTGGAAACCAAACTTAGCTATACCAAAAATAGCAATAGAGCAGCCTGCTAAGTTTGGTTTCCCGGCGTCTGCAGTAATGTACTAATTTTTAATGTAAAAAATGTTTCAGACTAGTAAGAAATCTAAAACAAAGCTAGCAAAAAGACGGCGGAAGGAGAAGATACATATGAGGAAGCTGAGAGATAAACAGAAGAAGAAGAAAGCTAAAGTGGCGAAGACTGCCGAAGAAGAGGAAACAGAATGTAAGTTTGTCGGCCTTACATCATCAGCCTATGATAGTCCACTGGTGGACGTAGGCCTCTCCTATTAACAATGCGTATAGACGCATTAGGAGGTAAATGCCCATAATCGCCACGCTGGGCAAGCGGATTGGCGATCGCAGTAATGTGTTCACTTTGATGCTGCTGCCCATCATCAATCTTTTATCAAATAATGGTCAGTGACACTTCAATCCCTTAGTCGACTCTACGACACCCGCAAGAAGAGTTGGGGCGGTGACAAATGTATTCTTACTGCCGTCACCACACGGCCGTTGTCGGCTTTATGAGGGTATTATTTGTGTATTTATTTATCACAAATATTTGTTCCTTGGTCATGCTTGTCTATCATCATCATCACATCATCAGCCTATTATAGTCCACTGCTGGACGTAGGCCTCTCCCACTAACTATGCATATAGACGCATTAGGAGGTAAATGCCCATAATCGCCACGCTGGGCAAGCGGATTGGCGATCGCAGTAATGTGTCTACTATGATGACGCTGCTGCCCATCACCAATCGTTTATTAAATAATGGTCAGTGACACTTCAATCCCTTAGTCGACTCTACGACACCCGCAGGAGTTGGGGCGGTGACAAATGTATTCTTACTGCCGTCACCACACGGCCGTTGTCGGCCTTGTGAGGGTATTATTTGTGTATTTATTTATCACAAATATTGGTTCCTTGGTCATGCCTGTCTAAGTATTTAAGTATCTATGTGTATAAGTATTTAAGTATCTATTACATATATCGTTGTCTGGTACCCACATCACAAGCCTTAATTTTATTGAGCTTACCGTAGGACAAGGTCGGTTTGTGTAAGATGTCCCAAGATATTTATTTTATTCCATTTTTATTAATTTGCTACTTGCATTCCAGCACCCAAGAAAAAATTAAAAGACAAGAAAACGAAAAAGAAACAACAGAAATTGAAGAAAACCCAAAAGAAGAAAAAGAAAGCGAAATCATCCAGCAGCTCATCTAGCAGTTCCTCCAGCTCGGACACCGAAACAAGAAAGAAAAAGAAGAAAAACAAGAAAAGAAAAGAAGATGCCTTTGACGTTAATATTCTTAACAACATCAAAACTGAAAAGTTGACGGATGATGAGAAATGTCAAAAGATGATAGAAGATTTCTCTCCCAGAAGACAGCTAGAAAAGAGACAGGAAATCATTAATGTGAAAGAGTTGGGGGTGCAGATAAAACAGGAGATAGAGGAGGAAGAGAGACAGGAGACGGAGGCTGCGATGGAAGATTTCGATATGAGTAATAATGAGGAGTATATGGATACGAGTAATGTTGAGAAGACTGAATTTCAGGTAGGTTTACTTTTCCTTTTTTGGCATTCATTTTCTATTGCGACGATAAAGTTCAAAAGAGGGAGTTTACTAATATGTGACCGAAAATTTTATGGCATATTATCAGTTCACAAACTCTTATTCCCATAATTTCATTTGGCAGAATCATTACATGGCAAACTAACGTTACGCAGACGTATCTGAAAATAATTTGAGTTGTTCCACAAAAACAAATGTATTTTGGTAAAATAAATTAAAAATGTTCCAGGAACAAGAACAAACCCCGCAACAACTCGAAGACACGTCCCAATGCTCTTCATACTCGTCCGTCTCGCACTCGCACTCGCCTTGTCCGTCGTCGCAGAACAACTACTCGTACCCCGATGTCGACGACAGCGAGTCGCGAGGCAACGAGGACTACGAGGTTTACGAGCGCCGCGCGATGGCTTACCAGAGCGACGTGGCTGCTAATGTGAGTACAGCTATGCTATTCTCTTATTGACACATTCGACGCTGCGTTCGTCAACGAGCTCGATGTCGAGACAGCCTTGTCTAAAATCCTAGCTGTTTGATTTGACATTAGGAATCGAGGTTGTGGGCGAGTTCGTCACTGTTTTTCGTTAGAGAATACGAAGTTCATACATTAAACGTCAAACTTTCGACGCAATGTAGTTCCAGCTCACGCCGCATTCGTCGCCGAGCACTAGTGTCGTTTAAAGTACATTAGTGAATACCATTTTTAGGCTCGACGCTGCCGCAGCACTGACACAGCGCTGACAGCAAGGCGGTTTCCTTAGTGAATAACACTGCAGAGCGACGTGGCTGCTAATGTGAGTACAGAGCGAGTGGCGAGCTGTGTGTGTGTGCTAATGTGAGTACACACTGTTGCATGCAGCTGACGTTTTTAGTGAGACTTCAATAGACAGGACTCTTTTTGAGAAAGGCACATCCCATCTATCATCACGAAACATATTTATAGATTACATAACTGGAACGTGGCATTACGTATATAGTGTTACTGTTTATATTATAACCTTACAGGCGTTCTACACTGTCATCATTTGGGCGTGTTTATCAAAAAGAATTCGATATCTGAAATTAGTGACTTTCCCTTTTGATATATTGTTTAAATTTAATTTATACATTTTGTGAACTGGATCCTTTTCCCTTAAGTGAGTTCATTATAAAACTATCTTCAAAATTTACATTTGGTTATACTACTTGGCACTACTAATAATTAGAGAACACCGCAAGAACAACGACAAGGAAAGAAGTCGGGGCTCTCGCTTGGGGTTATCTTATGCTTGAGGTGTCCCACCATCCCCAAGAATAAGGTATCTCCCAGTATGACGCTTCCATATATCATCGCGAGCGTCGAGTGAACAATAAATCAGTCATGCCTCCATAGGTAAGATGAATTAATAGGTAATCATAATTTCAGTTAGCCTCCATAGCCTAGATGGAGTGTTTGTCACAAGTATTTGTTTCTTGAATATCATTGTTTTATATACCTATTGAAATATCTGTAAATTCATGGAGTTTCACCAGCTATTGGAACGCGCAGACATACTGTAGCTAACCTACATTTATTTTTCTCAAACATGCAATAAAATGTTGTAGTTACGTGCCTAAAAAGTGGCCGAGAAGTACCTCATTGCCGGCCTAGGCCGGCAAGTGCCTCTTTTTTAATTTTCATTTGACATAGGGTTGTGACCTGGCATCTTGGCTTTTAGCCAATAATTATCTGTAAGTTATATAAGAATTGAAAAAAAAAATTGCTAATTTTAGGTATTTAAATTATATAATTTAAATAAGAAAGAAAGAAAGAATTTGCACCTTTCAAACAGGTAAAAATTAAAAAAAAAATGAGGTGTCGGTGTCGTATTTGACTTTTGTTTTGTTTTTGTTGCATTTTATTCCATGTTTGGAAAAGCATTATACATACCTCGGCCATGAAGTGACGGGTTGCCGTCCGAATACTATCCGGACATATATTCGGCCGGCAACCAGTCACTTCCCGGCCTCGGTAGTAATGTACTATTATGATTATGGATAACTTTTACTATGTAAACCAACCCTGAACTCACAAAGGAGTTTTCGCGCTACCGAACGATTTATATGTTTTAAGGGTGGGATGTACTAACCATACTTGACAGACCGATCCTCATCGCCTATCAGATTGTTATTTATTTTAGCGACCCATTTAACGCTGACCGATGGTTCAAAGCTGCACTCGAAAGCTGAACACGGACATAAAAAGGTCGATTGCTTTTAATGAAAACCAAGTTTAACGTCATATTTTTTGTGTTACTAAGTTCAATATATTGATTTCATCATCATCATCATCTCAGCCATAAGACGTCCACTGCTGAACATAGGCCTCCCCTCTGGACCTCCACATGTACCGGTTAGATGCGACCTGCATCCAGCGTGTCCCGGCCACCTTCACAAGGTCGTCTGTCCATCTTGTGGGTGGACGTCCTACGCTGCGTTTGCCTAGCCGTGGTCTCCACTCGAGCACTTATTGATTTAAACTTTCATGGTTATCACTCATATTTTAAAGACATCTGAATCGCGTAAACTTACGTTTAATTATATCCTGACCAAAGGTTGTTGGACAGAGTACACAGTATAATTTTTACGACTTACTTTCGTGACACAATTGACACGATCGTGATTTTTGTTTTGATTAAGGCTTTAGCTATGTAACTTTATTTTGCGATCGACCCAAATGATTCGTTGTAATCGTACACCGCGCACCGAATTAATCGCGTGTTGACACGCATATTTAACCCAAAGGATGGCTAAGGCGTTCTTTCGATGTGTCGATCATAAAATGTTTGTGGGCGTTAGAGTGCGTAGCCAAGTTGCCAATCGCTAACGCAAAAGGTCTTCGCACATCGACCACACACGTCTTTTAACGTAGCAAGCGGCTAAGTAATGTTTGTCTCTTTTAGTCTTATAGACATATTGATGAGTTTGGAAGGATGGATATTGGATAAGACTTTGGATGTTGGTTCCATCGCGAGCGAGTAAGCTGAGCTATTGGTTATAGGAACGACTAAAAGATAAGCGCTCCCGTGCGAATAACAGATACACAGCGATGTTTATAGTTACTCGCTCAGTTATGAGCTAAAAATGTCGCCGTGTCTCTTTCGTTCACACTGGAGCGCTTACCTAGCTTACTCGCTAGCGGTTAATTTTTTATTTTTATTAACTGTCATTTCGATTGTTTTCAGCAAGTACCGCTTCCGGCAGAAGCGACTGCGCAACGTATAGAGACAGTGGTCCGTCTCCGCGGAGAGATCAAATGCGACTGGCGCGCTGGCGCCACCCCTGCGCCGGCGCCGCCCGCGCCGCCCGCCGCGCGCCGCAGTCGCTGGGGTATGTTATGTTCATACCTGGGATAACTCGGGGCATTTATACGAAAGTGATGTAGCAAAATATTTTATCGACTAAAAATATATCGATGTTACTGTGAATGACAACATCAAAATGTTATTCGGTATAAATAAATATTAGGTACTTACTGTTCAATTAAAATAAAAAATAAATTTAAACGGGTAGTTACGCGTTTATTTTAAAATAGTTTTCAAAATATACAATTAATATTAAAATATCAATATTTAAATTGTCATTTTGATTAAAATGACATCTGCATACAAGAGCACCGATATCAGATATGACATCGAACCTCTGTGCTGTAATCGAGAATGTTCAATAAGCACATGTTTTATTATAATTATATTGACATCTTTTTAATCGATATCAAATCCCTGTAACTTGCCCCTAGTTATCCCAGGTATGGTTATGTTATGTTACGTCTCCGTGGAGAGATCAAGTGCGACTGGCGCGCCGGCGCCGCCCGCCGCGCGCCGCAGCCGCTGGGGTACGTAACGACAGCCACACCGGATGCGTGCGTGGCGTGCGCGTTGTAGCTTATGTAACTCATAGTAGAGGGCACACAGAAGCACATTATGCCACACAAGCGGTGTGCCATCGAATATGTCGTTTTCATAAGCTACAATACGCTCGCCACGCACGTGCTGCACACGCATTTAGTGTGGGCCAACCTTAACTATACACATGCACGTGTTTTTTTTTTTCGTTATACACAGTCACAAATTATACATAAATCATTCTTGTTAATCACTGTACCCGGGATTGTTGTGGCAGTGACGTCACAATAGGGTGATTTGGGGAGTAAATGGAATGGTAGAACAAAATCCTTATATAATTAATGACAATAAAAAGATACTTCCACTTGTATTACAAGTTACAAGCTTTCGAGAAATAGGTCCCTAATCTTATTAATGATGTTAAAAAGAGACTTCCACTTGTAATACAAATTACAAGCTTTCGAGAAATAGGCCCCTAATCTTATTAATGATGTTAAAAAGAGACTTCCACTTGTATTACATGTTACAGGCTTTCGAGAAATAGGCCCCTAATCTTATTAATGATGTTAAAAAGACACCTCCACTTGTATTACAAGTTACAAGCTTTCGAGAAATAGGCCCCTAATCTTATTAATGATGTTAAAAAGAGACTTCCACTTGTATTACATGTTACAAGCTTTCGATAAACAGGCCCCTAATTTTATTACTGATGTTAAAAAGATACTTCCACTTGTATCACAAATTACAAGCTTTTGACTTTGGCCACAGCTCTAAGGCACTGGTCTCACCGCGAGCTACTAAGCTATGAACTATCAGCTATAAACACAAACGTGTGCGTATCTTTTGTTCGTGTTTATAGCCGATAGTTCATAGCTTAGTAGCTCGCGGTGAGACCAGTGCCTTACTTTGTCTAAACCTGTCCTGTGTTGCAGGGCTGAAACCCGGCGAGGTGAACATCGTGCTGACGGGAGGATCGGAGCAGTTCCCGGCCGGGCCTATCTACCGCATCGAGAGCATCAGCAATAGAAACGATAACAGCTGGTAAATGTCGAATTTATTTCGCTTTGTAACACCACCCTACTAGCGACACCCAACGGCAAGCCATGAAGGCGCGCAGGTACGCGCAATGCAAGCGCAAACACTGTGACGATGCAACGAGCTGCACTACTGCAGTACTGTAGTTTCGCCGTCCGCCGTTAGATGGCGCCGTGGTCGAGTTAGATCGCGCTATCGTTTGTCTCCCTGAGAATCATGACCCTCGGCATGCGACCGAGGTTTATTTGAGCAGCAGTAGGGACTACGTTCTAGCACGCTTTATGACCCAACCTTGGTTTGAGCACTAAAGTGTCTAGACCTTAGTACTCCTTCACTAGGCATAGGTACATCTACCCCCACCCAAAGTTAGGTTACCTAGATCTAGTGAGTTCGCCTAAGTTGTAACCAGTGTACAATAAACCGGCTATACTGTTGCTCCGCGCCTCTTCTTCCTCACCCCCTCGCCACACTGCGCTTCAGCTTTCGATGTCATATTTATTGTTTATCTCGGATTATCTTCGCATTATTATATTATTGCTTGTCTTATTATCAATGCTCGGCGGGGTTGAGCTGTTTTCCTGCGACCATATATAACATGGAATGGACTTCTAACGCCAGCTCTAAAATGCCCCCAAAACCAATTCGCTACTTTCTCTGTAATTGTTTTCATTTATTGAGGTGTGCAATAATAGTACATTACGACACAAGTGCATAATAATAAACTCTATCAACGATTTTTGGTTTGATTTAATTATCTCTTATAGTTTTCGAGATAGGTTGATTTAACTGAATTTTTAACGATAAATTGATAATGTTACGGAACCCTTCGCGCCCGAGTCCGACTCGCACTTGGCCGGTTTTTTACTTATGATCCAAGTTTAAGTGGTACATTATACCTATATAACTATAATTTTGATGTCTAGATATAATAATAGTGAAATTTGCACATTCAATAAATAAACACGCTAAAATTGGTTCCTTACTGCATGGAATTGTCCAATAAAAGACTGTTTATAAATAAAGAAAATAAAATAAACTTTACCCTCTCTTGCATTGTTTTTTTTTTGAGGTGTAAGATTTTTGGCAAGTTATATTTATTTGTAGTACTAATCATATGTGTCAGATACACGAAATAAATAATTCGAAATTGAATTTAAAGTAAAACAAACCAATCAAATTCCAGTAGCTACGATGAAGCCTACATGGACACATACGGCGCTATGGACCGCCTGCAGTACGGCGACTGTTTCTCCGCGACCGACGACCAGTCGCAGTGGCAGTCGCAGTCGCAATCGCAGTCGCAATCGCAGTCGCAGTCGCAGTCGCAGCCGCAGCCGGAGAAAGAACGGCGGGGCACGTTGGACGATAGGATCGATCAGGCGCTCAGGCATACAGGTATGGATTATATATTGATTTAAACTTTCACGATTATCACTCATATTCTAAAGAAACGGATCTAAAATCGCGCAAACTTCATCATCATCATCATCAGCCAATTGACGTTCACTGCTGGACATAGGCCTCCCCCAGAGAGTTCCATAAAGATCGGTCGTGAGCTGTCCGCATCCATTGGACACCCGCAACCTTTACCAGGTCGTCGCTCCATCTTGCCTTCGCTTCGCTTCGCTCCAGCGTGGGAAGGCCCCCATGAGAGAACACGCCGACCCCACCGGTCATCGGTCCTACGGGCAATATGGCCAGCCCACTGCCACTTCAACCAACAACATCAACATTTTTTTGTATATCTGGCATTCAAAACATCAAAAAAAAATTTTTTTTTCAGATTTCACCAAAACTCATTTAACATTTTTTGCTTGTTTTAGTCTCAGGAATATGCTGTTAGAATTTTTCCCTTTCCTCGTGGGCACCTTGTATATGGGTGAATCAATCTTTTTTCTGTCTGTTATTACTATGGTTACGGTTATCTGTGTTACGCTGGTTTTATGCATAATTATGATACTTAAACTATGCAAACATGCATTTTTCTGATGTTAATAAGCCTTTTTCTTGATGGGCCATCTACAAACATGGATTATATGCATGTTTGCATAAATTTGCATAAAACCAGCGTCACTCAGGCGACCGTAACCATGGCAATACAGACAGAAAAAAGTTGATTCATCCATAGACATGCTCTAGGCCGATTTTTTTAAATATATTTTTTCTTAGTTTTAGGAGAAATAGCAATGGAGCCTGAAAATAAGGACGCAGATGCTGATAAAGAAAACAGGGAGAAAGGAATATTGATCATGTAAGTGTTGACATTAAAGTGTTAAAGTAGCGAAATTGAAGTTCTCGGGTTCGAATTCGGCGGCATTCCTTTATGTATAGTCACGTGGGATTAACGTCCGCAGTGGGTACGAGTATGCAGTCCTATAAATTTCAGTTTCTAAATATATGTGGTTGCGTACACGTACTCCACATGGCTGTACAGTCGACCTCAAAGATATCATTACGGTTTAGATGCCAAAATAGTACATTACTATAGAGGCCGGGACGAAAGGGATTGCCGGCCGAAGACATATTATAGGTTGTATCGGAGTAGGATAGGTCTGAGGCGGGCAACCCAATATTTTTTGCCGAGGTATGTATTGTGCTTTTCTCAAACATGCAATGAAATAAACAACAAAAACATCAACGTTTTATATGCATAGTATTGTATAGTGGCAGAATGTCATGATGCCTCTTGCCACAAATTTATGTGGAATGGAATAAAAAAAGAGCACTTTGCCGGTCTTCAAGATTTGTATTAAATTCCATTAATGACTTCTTGTCCTAGTCACACCTAAAACGTGTATGACGTTTCGCAGACTATTATAAGGAACATAACAATATTTCATTGCATGTTTGAGAAATAGTCCATCACTGCAAAAGCCGGGAAGTAAGGTCTTGCAGGTCGAATAGATAGAATATATGAGGCTTGCAAGCCTTTTCCCGGCTGAATGTATAGTGCTTTTCTCAAATTTCTAATGAAATGGAAAAAGAAATGTTACTAATCAGTTTTATGTATTCAAGTCTGTCATACTTTGACGTTTAAAGACAAACGAAAGGTGTTTTGCAGGCTAAGGCCTGACATTTTGTATGAAATTTCTTTAAATTATTTTTCGCTCGTAGAACCCGAAACTACGTACTTCCTTGATTGATTTGAGGTACGTCATGTAAACATTTCATTGCAAGTTTGAGAAAAGGTTTTTTTTCTCAAACTTGCTACGGAATGTTGATGTTACTTACGCTAAATTAAACCCGGAAATACTATGTATCCGATGTCATGTGCTAAGATGATATGTAAAGAGATTTCATGTATTTATTTCACACCCAGGAATGCAAACAAACTGTCTTTTGTTTTGAAACGTCAAATTGTGACACTAGGTCTTGACATTCAGCCACAGAAAAAAAAAATAACCTAAGAACTAATGTCTATACCACCAGGTAAAAGGATACCTCAATCAGATAAAAAAAAAAGTTAGGCGCGAATGTTTTTTTTTAATGTTTTACGATACTGTACTATTGGTATATTTATAAATGAAATAGTATGGTTCGGCGAAATCAGTTCGTATTATTTTATGGCAAGTTTGAGAAAAGCACTATACAAATCTCGGCGTGAAACAGGGTTACAGACCGCGTATCCCTATCTGGTCTCAGTTCCTTCGGCCAGATATATCTACTTGGCCTGTAACCCTTCGTTTCCCGTCCTCTAAAGTAATGTACTATTTCTGCTCTCCGGCCGGCAAACTGCACATTGCCGGCCGCTGCGCTACTAAAAACCAAATTGGCGCCTGCGGGCTCCGTTGAGCAGAAAAATAGTCAACTCTATATCATCTCACGCTAGCGCTGTTTGTCCCTAAAAGTGAAAATGGCCATTTATGTAGAGATTAATGATTTGGTTGTCGCCCAAATCAACCTTAATTTCCGGTTAGAATTACGCAAAATCTGATAAAACCAACTTAGCATTTTTTTCAGTGTATTGTGTAACCCCCTTATTCATAAACGTTTGTTAACTTAACAAGCCGCTAATAATTGTTTGTCCCTTTCGGTCTTAACAATGTGTCCATAAGAGCAAAAGGATTAAACAATTATTTTTTTATACCACGTCGGTGGCAAACAAGCATACGGCCCGCCTGATGGAAAGCAGTCACCGTAGCCTATGGGCGCCTGCAACCCCAGGGTGTCACATGCGCGTTGCCGACCCAATAAAAATAACGTTGGCACAACAAAGTGGCTCCACTCCACCTGATCGTAAGTGAAAAGTAGAGCCCAAATCGCGGCGGCAACGAAGAGGAGACAATCAGTAACCTGTTAGTTGCCACCGCCTTGCTGGCCCGCTAGATGCTGGTAAATACACCGGCTGATTAGCGGCTTATTAAGTTAACAAACGTTTATGAATAAGGGGGTAAGGGCCTACGCTAACTTACGCGGACGCCCGCCTTGTGCGCACGCTCTTGTGTCCCGCTCCGGACCCCGCCGCGGGTCAGCGAGTCCGCTCCAGGCGCCTAACTTAGCGCTGAATTCAAGAAACAAGTCCGCTCCGGAGTGCCCGCCGCGTGCGCACGGAGCGGACACCCGCAACCCGTCGCGCGGATGAACGTCCGTCGCACGCGCCCGCGCCAGTTAGCGGTGTCTATACAATCTCTTTGAGGCGGGCGTCCGTTGCGGGTAATCCGCGTAAGCTAGCGTAGGCCCTCAGTATGTAGTGTTTGATTTGGTGTCTTGTCGCAGGGTGGGGTCGGGCCGCGGCGGCAAGCGCGTGCGCTTCGCGGACGGCTACCGGCCCGGACAGGACTCCGACACCGAGGACCCGCCGGCCAAGAAGGTGACTATCCTCCAACATCTTTTTGCAACCAACCCTTTGGCTTTTAGTCTAAGGCCTGGGTGCAATCGCTAACGCTTAGTCGTCAATCGTAAACGAAAGGCAACTAACTGTTTTTTCATCACACCTGAAGCCTATTTCTCGAAAGCTTGTAACTTGTAATACAAGCGGATGTCCTTATCTAATTACTGGTGTTAAAAGGAGACTTCCACTTGTATTACAAGTTACAGGCTTTTGAGAAATGGGCCTCTGCTCGTACAAAGTGTTATTATACGCAAGCATACTTGAACGTAATGAGTTGTTTTATGCCCATGGGCAATAATGGATTTTCATACGACATTACGTCGCACTAGCGCGGCGCGCTAATCCTTTTATAAAGATGATGAATTTAAGTCATCCCTAATTTTGAGAAATGATTTAGACCATTTTAGAGTAGTTTTATGAAAATATATAGTTTTATTTACTTTTTTCGCCTCACAGGTGTGATGAAAAACATTGTGTGTGCCACGGGCGGTACAAGAATTATGAACAAGTGCGAAAGTAAAGCCCAAGCCAAAGGGGCTTTACTTCACACGAGTTGACCGCCCTTAATACACAATGTACTATTATCGCACTGATATAAAGTGACAGAGAGGGAAAACTACGATACGCTACTAAGCGTTAGCGATTGGCAACTGGCTAAGCATCCTGGCATCGTGGCGGGCAGCAGGGCGTCCATGTTAAACATGCAGTCGTACGCGCTAGAGATGCGCAAAATCGCTCACGGAGTTGAAAGGCGTGATTCATGTCTTTCGCTCCCGGAGATATACAGGGCGTCCCAAAGTTATGGGACATGAAGGGGAAGTACAGTACCGGCCAATAATATATCACATTCGTGACTTTTTGTATGAGCGTGTATAGAGTAAGCGGCACATGTTCGCATGTAGATAGCATATTATTTTGGTACTTTTGCACAGTTTAATGATGAATACTGCAATTAAGTATTGTGAATTGCAATTGGAAACACAGCATATTGCTAAAATAGCTGAAGTAAAAAAAAGAATTTTACTAAGAAATCCATGCCTTACGCAAAATCTCTTTATGAAAAAATCACTACATGATGACCAGTTTTTTCATCGCTAGTGTAAAGGCCTATGCCTAGACTATCTATAGTCGTGAGGTGGAAAGTGTGAAAAACACTTACAAAAATAAAAATAAATCTACTGAAAAAAACCTGTATGTGATATATTATTGGCCGGTACTGTACCTTAAATATCGTAGATAGTGTATTTTGCTGAAAGAAGATTTAATGTTATTTTAAAAATTTAGTAATAGTGCATTCAAAGTTTTTCAGAAAATTACTTGCTTCACCCGGAAATCGAACCAAGTATAATTGTTTTCGAATTTTGAACCATACTTGTTTGGATATTCTTTTAGTTTTAGATACTTATGTTTCTTTAGAAAAAATGTTATTTTTTATCCATTCTTTCGAATGACATCATAAAATTAAGAAAAAAATTTTTTTCGTATTAAAGTAGGTTCGATGCCTAGAAAAAGTAAATTTTTTTGGACATTTTTTTAATGCTGTAGGTATTGTCTAATTTTCAAAATAAAATTCGTTTTCAAGATATCAGCTCTCAAAGTCTGAAAAATGTGTCCCCTCCCCCTCTATTTTTTCTAAAAAAATATATGTTATGCACATTAATAAACTCTATCAACGATTTTTGGTTTGATTAAATTATCTCCTATAGTTTTTGAGGTAGGTTGATTTAACTGTATTTTTTAATAATAAATTGATAATGGTACGGAACCCTTGGCGCGCGAGTCTGACTCGCACTTGTTTGGTAATAAAACTACGCGCGTGGCCCGTGTGCACGCTGGCTACATCCCTTGGACGCTCTTGGCTTGGCTGCCCGCCCCGCCGTCGACAAGAACGCGCCGTGAGACAAGACCCACAAGGGCCGCACACTTACTTTTTTAGTCAATCGGCTTATATTATAAAATATTTTAAAATAAAAATAAAACCGCCTTCAAAAATTGGGCCAAACTAAAAAGTAAAAAATAATTTTAGTTCCTACTTCTTAGGATTTCCTACCCAAACCTTTAAACCTTTTACCCTATTAATTGAAATAAAATATTATGGCTAGGTATGCTACAGATTTAGAAGTCGGTGCCAAGCCAGATACGTTCAAAGGTATATATTAGATAGAGCTTTGTAACTTACTGTCCTTACTCCGATTATACTTTTATCAACAGAATGATCTGCCTCAGTAATTTTGATGAAAGCATAATCGGAGTGACAGTAAGTTACAAAGCTCTTTCAAATACTTATACTCGCGAAGTGAACATATTTGGCTTGGCACCGACTTCTAAGAAATCTGTAGCAACAAGTACGTAACGTCTGACTCAGTGCGACACGTATGTAATGTACGTTAATTGACATATTCTCGTAACTAACGGAGATCCCATTCTATAACTTCTAGTGTATTTTAAACATACTTTGGGATATATTTTTTGAAAAAAAAAAATTTAAAAAAACTGGTCAAAGTTTTTCAAAAACGGTTAAAAAAACTTTACTTCCGGTTTAGTACCTGATTTTTTTTTAAATTTTTATAAATAATTTATTCAATAAAAAGAGCAATTAAGCGTGTATGCAAAATGCTTCGTTTAATATTAAGTCGTGTCTTTCATGTATTCAATTAAGCTACTTCCAAAAAATGGAAATTCAATTTTTGGAAGTTTTTTTAAAGCCTTAACTAAACATAATAATCAAATAATATTTGGTATAGTCCGTGAAATATAAATTGGTAACTTTATACCTACATTATAGTAAAAATAAACATTCAATTTATATTTCTCGAACTATACCCGCTTTTATATCTACTAGGGCAACAATTAAACCGAATATCAACAAATTTGGAAACCTCACCTTTTTTTCCCTGTCCGCTTCATAATAAAATGCCCTTATATCGATCTACTGCTGGACGTAGGCCTCTCCTTTATTAATGCCCATAGCAGTAATGTGTCCACTATGATGACGCTTCTGCCCATTATACAATCTTCTACCTATGAATGTCAGTGACACTTCGATCCCGTAATCGACCCTTACGACACTGGCGGGAAGAGTTAGAATGGTGACAAATATATTCTTACTGCCGTAACCATACGGCAACTCTTTTTGTTGATTATGACTTATTACAAGTATGTATTTAAACAAAAAAATCTGGCTCTTGAAATGCAAGCCATATCGAGGGTTGCCTGGTAAAACCCGATAAGTCGATGTAATTTTTGTATGAAATAATTATAAGTATCAATAAAATTTATAATAATAAGGCTTGTTCACTAAATAAAGTAGACATTGCTGTATAATTATTTTTTCACTTCTCATGCTCAAAATGTGCAGCTAAAGCATAAAAGTATTTTTCATCACACCTGTTCGGCGCGTGCGCCGCAACGCTGCGGTGATGCGCTGTGTAGGTGCGTCATTACGTCCTAGTAGGCCGTTAAGGATTTTCATACAACATTACGTCGCACTAGCGCGGTCCGGCGCACGCCGAGATTTCTTTTATGAAAATGATGAAATTAAGTCATCCCTGATTTAGACCATTTTAGAGTAGTTTTGTGAAAATATATTGTTTTATTTACTTTTTTGCATCACACGTGTGATGAAAAACATTGTGTATACCACGGGCGGTACAAGAATTATGAACTCGTGTGAAGTAATAGTACGATCAAATCGTACATAATTTAACCCTAAACTCGCAAATCAAGTAGTATCGCTGCATTTTTGGTACGTTGTTTAGACACCATAGGACAGTATAAAACCATACCAAAAGTGCAGCTTTACTACATGTTTTGCGAGTTTAATGTACGATTTGACCGTACTATAAAGCCCGCGCCTTCGGCTTGGACTTTACTTTCACACTCGTTCGCAAATTCTTACTTACCGCCCTAAATACACAATGTACTATTTTTTTAAGTCTAAGGTAATCGGTCCCAACAGCCAATTGAGCCCGAGAAATTTAGTTAATAAATAATTTGATTTGCGTTTTCGCAATACGTTCAATAGATGGCAGCACCAGCTCTCTCTCTAGTTATTCTAGAAAACTGTAAAGTATTCTAATAGGAGGTGCAGGCATGTATTGCTTGCCCTTAGAGAATGGTCAAAGGCGCCTAGCCTTGTAAGGGATTGCATATACCTGAGAAATTTGACCGGTGGTTGCTAAGACCGAGTGGCCGAGGGGTACAGGCATCAGCCGCGAAAGCTGAGTACCTGGGTTCGATCCCCACCTCGGACATTAGGTGATCTCGGTCGTTTTTCTTTGGTATATGACATCTAATATTTATAATTTATTAGAATTATGTATTTTCTGTCACTAAATTTAGTAAATCACATTAAATAGATATCGATTATCGTTCAAAAATGCTCTGAAATGTTTGACTTGGCAGAAAACCGAGCAACTGAAACTATGATCACAGGATGAAAATTAAAAAAAATAATTAAAAAATGAGTTGGCGGGTATTGGTTATATATTTTTCTTCTTTTGCTTTATGACAACTCCGTTGTGTAAATTGCAGTGAAAATGTGTTTTACTTTCCTCCCCAACGAAGTGAAAAGCAGAGTGTACAACTTGGGCATAAATGTCCGTTTTTATCCTCGTCTACTATTTTGCTTCGCTCAGACCAAAAAATTGCCTCGGTTAAAAATGGGTCACTTTATGCCCTTGCTGTACATTCTACTATTTTTATGAGACCATACCTTCGTATGGATTTTATTACAAAAAAAGATTCTTCTCGGACGCTGTGGTTGATAAGTATTTATATCAATTTCTCCATAATTATGGACTCTTATTTAAACTTCTGACTGAACATGATATTGTCTTATATAAATTAAGTATATTGGTTTTATAGTATTTTTAAGGAAACTGTAGGTATATTTCTCTGTAATTTAAAAGTTTGTACATTAAAATACTGTTTCTAAATAAAGAAAAAAAATGTGGCACAGGCATCATGACATTCTGCCACTATGCACTATGTATATAAAAGAATAAAACTTTGATATTTTTGTTGTTTATTTCATTGTATGTTTGAGAAAAACACCTTTCTGCCTTCCGGCTGGCAAACATCACTTTGCCGGCCGCTGCGATAAATTATTAAGTTTTTTTTTATGTTGGCACAACAAAGTGGCTCCACTCCACCTGTTCGTAAGTGAAAAGTAGAGCCCAAATCGCGGCGGCAACGAACAGGAGACAATCAGTAACCTGTTAGTTGCCACCGCCTTGCTGGCCCGCTAGATGCTTCTTCACGCTTCGTTTAAAGGGTCCCAACTTATAGGTATGCGGAAACACATGTGCCGGTAAAGAATTCCACTTTTTAATAGTCATGAAGGAATTACCGAATTTCTTAGTACGTGTGGGAATATTTTCCACGGTGAAGGAGTGACACCGCAAACCGGCACGTGTGGTTGTGTGGTGGAGAGGGGAGGGCGGGATCAGGGAAAATAACTCTTCAGAACACTCATCATGGTACATGCGATAAAAAACGCTCAGAGAACCAATGTCCCTACGTAGTTGAAGGGGTTCAAGGTGCCTGGTAACCTTAGAGTCGCCTATAATACGAACTATCGAGAGCCATCTGCCGGCTCCGTTGAGCAGAAAAATAGTATACACAGCCTGGGATCACATGTTTGTCGGCCTACAATTACACGTCATCCGAGATATTTCCCACTTAAACGGCCTTGGCATGTAATCTACTAATACATACTTCGGACGGAAATATGAGATTGCCCGCCTCACACCTATCTGTCGTTTATACAGGGTTACTTTTTCACCTGTACAATAAATTTTCCCACATATTTGGTATCGATAATAGATTACATTTATCAAATAAAATTGACATTTTTTTTCATTTATTAAATTATCCTTCATGCAAATGTAAAATAATGAGCTTACTAATGACAAGACGTCAACGGTGTGCGGGACGTAGAGGGTGGCGGAAAGGGGTGAGCGACCTGCCGGCCGGCGCACGAGTTGGCAACATAGCAGTTACCTTAACGACTAGGTCACGGTCAGTGCCACGGTTGACGTAGGTGTGTGCACGCGCGCCGTATCGCACTACCTTCAGTCGGAAATTGCTCATACGAAATGGTCCGTAGTTATTTTCTCATTGGGGAAAATACAGTGGCAGCCCAGCGGCTATACGCTGAAGAAGTGTGCCCCGCCTGGAAAATGCCAGTGTTATAGCCATGGCCATTATTGGCCAGCCAGGTCAACAGATTTGACCCCGTGTGACTTTTTTTGTGGGGTGAGTTGAAACGGGGCGGGTATACGTTGAAGAGGCCCAAAATTTAAAAGACTTAAAAAATCTAATAATAAGTGCATTTGATGAACTTAAAAGTTAAAACGGGCAAGAGTGTGTTTAGATAACTACGGCCAACATCTTGAACAGTTGCTTTAGTATGTGAATTAATTAATTAGTATGAGAAATGGACTCCATTAATTAGGCATGTTTTTTGATTCCAATTATTTTACATAAAGTCGATTTAAAAAATTTAAATACGCCTTAACGAAGAAAGTTTCTGTCCTACTTTGTAATTTTATCACGTTTCCCAGACATAATTTAAAACATTCTACAAACTTCACACACAGAAAATAGTTATTTGTTTTACTAGGGAGCAAAGTGATTGTTTAACTCTCGTGCAAATATTGAAACCCGAGCAAGCGAAAGATTCCAGAATCATAAAATGGAATCTTGAGCGATGCCGGGGTTTTAAGGCACGAGAGTTAAACAAGCTTTGCTGCCGAGTGAAACACAACATTTTTCACCACACTAAAGCGAGGAAACATGCGAAATAAAACTCAAACATAACAAATTAGAAGGTATTTATTTGCAAGTCCTCAACTTCCAAAAAATAAACAATCAGCTTTAGTCTATACAGAAGATTTAAAAAAAATACTTTAACCTCTAGAGATTAAAACACAGTTTTGCGCTCTGAAATTGAAGGACAAACAGCGTGTTTGCGAGCAGTGTGGTGAACAATTCTTTATTTTGACGGTCCTAAGCCCGTGCAAGTATGAAGGAAGATTTGGGATCGAGTAAGATTTTTTTGCCAAGTCATAATCATAAGTTACAGGCCATATAGCACGTATGGATCAAGAAAGATGGGCATATACAGTCACTTCATGGCAAGGACCAATAAACAAAAGGAAAAGAGGTAGACCAAAGGAAAAATGGATTGATGAAATAATTAAACAAGTTGATAAAAATTGGATGACAAAGGCAAAAGATAGACATAAGTGGAGTCTGATGGAGGAGGCCTTCACCCGTTGAGGGGTTCATAATGAATTATGAAAAATGGAAACACATTGAAAAAGAATAAAAAATAAATTATATATATTTGTTATAACATTTTATTGAATTAAAAAAAACATAATTAATTAGAGCATGCTATTAAATATATTATGAATTGTCACAAATAAATTTTACATATTATAAAAATAAATAATAATTATAATTAAACTTTATTATAAAAGTGCATGCAAGTGTATCAAATAATTTGAATTATGTTTTGTAAGTCATTCATTATGAAAATAAAGAGGCTTATTATTATTATTATTAATCATAAGTTGATATGCCGCGTGCGATGACGTTGTAAACAAACAGTTGCCAGTTCGTGTGTTTTGCTAGTTATGTACAGTCGACAAAAAAGTCTCCTTTACAGCTCACAAGTGCAAACATCTTACCACGGATGCGCGATACACATAGAAACTCGGTTGCAACGAACGCTCATGATGTCGCGCGCGACAGCATGAGCGTGTTTGCACGTGTTTGCAGCGTGTTTGCACTTGCGAGCTGTAAAGGAGACTTTTTTGTCGACTGTACATTGATAATGCGTAATGTAATGCGTCCAAATTTCTTGATAGGTTTACGGATAAGTTCATACATTGGTATTTTAGTTTTTTTGTTCTATAGGGGTAGTAACAAAAAATGCTAGTATTCTGTAACTTGGACTACTATTACGTATGTTGATTTTTTTGTACTGGTGAAAAAGTAAGGGTCTCACCAAACCGGTCGACGCGGAGTCGGCTTTCGCCGAGTGTTTTACACCACACTATTCGCATTTAGCCGATCGACCGTCGCCGCGGTTGAACACCTGCGTTAAGCAGTCTCACCCCTTACAGCCGTAGAAACGCTCGATCGCCTGCGATTTGCTATCGCGACAGTTGTAAAGCGGCGGTCGGCTCTGCCGTGCTCCGTCCTGCCGTCGAGACGTCAGACAGCACGCGTACAGCCGCTGAGTCCGACGAACAGATAGATAGGACAGCGGGTGATTGGCAATCGTAAATCTCATTTTTGGAGACTAGTTGTTAGTAACAACCGACTAGTAGTTGTTACGTTGTTAGTAACAACCTGAGTTTGAAATTGAACAGACGTGTATGATTACGACAGTATTCATTCGTGTTGTCAGATCTATTGCAGATTTTAATGTGGGTAATAATTCAAATGAATAAATACAAACGCATCAGTAGCTACTTCGGCCGTCATCGGCTTTGTTCAGCCGTCGTCAGCTATGTTCGGTCGTCGAAGACGCTGAACGGCTTCCGCCAGGTCTGACCGGTCCTTATCGTAGGTACTCGGCCGTGATCTGAGCCGTTCAATTCTTTCCGGCACCGTACGGCGGTATTAGGAGATTTACGAATGCGAACGTGTGCGTTAGGCTGCAAACGGGGTCGTACGAATGTGAACAGCTTTACGGCAAAACGCCGTTTTCCCGTCGAAAGACGTCGTATCGCGAGGGCCGAGCCGATTTACGATGTCCTCGCTCTTATTGCGTTGCCATAAAGCTTTTTCCGTACGCGATTAGCCGAAACGGCGTCGACTAGTTTGGTGAGACCCTAACGCTGTATGTCCCGGCCTCTATAGTAATGTACTATTATCGTACGTTCCAGCGGGCCCGCTCGCGGCGCACGGGCTGCGCATGGCCCTGCCCCGCCACGCACCCGGATCACGTGCCGCTGTGGGACGCCCTGCCGCCCCCCCCGCCCCCGCCCGGCTCCCCGCCGCCCCCGCCCCGCCCCGCCCCGCCCGTGCACCTACTGCGGCGGCCGCCCGGCCTCGTGGCGCTGCCTGTCCCGCCGCACAAGCGAGGTGAGTGCATAATATGTATAAAAAGCCATGAGGCTCGTGACGCTGCCCTTGTAGCTTTTTCTAAGGGGCACCCCCAAGATCCGTTGATTAATCAATTTAGACGATACAAGATTCTTGAACAAAAATCCGCAATAATTGTATGCAAGTTTTGCCATTCAATAACTGGATTCAAGAATTGAATCAAAGTGTTTACACATAAGCATACGTCGCACTCCAGCGGGCATTTTGGTGGTTTGTCAAAATGATAGATAAGGTTCACAAATACATCAATTCATTTTCAAATAAGCAGAAGTATTTGTACTTAGTATTTAGTACCTAGTATTTATAATGTACAATTCTAAATATCTTAGAAACTAAGGTAGTATGTTAGTAACTTATTATTTTTTAGTATTCATTGAAATAAAAATACGATTGACTAGTATGTGAAATACTTAATTTACTTAAGTAGATATGTATACTTGGCATATTTATGGCACTTGCGGTTGAAACCCTCGGGCCCTGGTCATCAGACACAAAGAAACTCGTGAATGAAATTACAAAAAAACTGATCGGTGTGTCTGGTGACCTACGGGCAGGGTCGTACTTCGCCCAGAGGCTCAGTTTAGCCGTACAAAGAGGCAATGCGGCGAGCGTTCTGGGAACTATGCCCCGGGCCACTTTAGGGTTTTTTGATGTGTGACAATGTTTTTTTTTATTTTGATACCTTATATGTACAATTGTAAATAAATAAAGTAAATATGTTATGCGAATATATTATTAATATTTTTTTCACCACACTGCTCGTAAACACGCTGTTTGTCCTTCAATTTCAGAGCGCAAAACTGTGTTTTAATCTCTAGAGGTTAAAGTAATTTTTTTTTAATCTTTTGGATAGACTAAGGCAATAACTTATACGGCCTGAGAGTGCAATAAGCTTTTTGGCGTTTGAACTAGACAGTACGTTCGAAAACTCAATAGTTTCAAACAGATTCATACACATGAACCTTTCATAATATTATATTAAATATGCTAAAATCCAAATTAAATTGTACCACATTTTGTTGTAAAAGTTCTAGAAATACGACAAATAAAAACAATAGGAAAATGAAAGTGTTGACACTATGCAAATTTCAGAACGCATCCGAATATTTTTTTTCTTTTAAAATTGAAACGAGTTCGGTCGTGTTTTGTTTTCTTTCACTCTTAATTTTCAAGTTTGAAATTCGCGAGATGCGAAAGTGGGGTAATTCCGAAAATCACAGAAAAATCGCCAATGAGTCTCATTTTAAAATTATCCTGAATTTTTAAGCATTGCCACGCAAAGATAAATATTTGAGGTTATTGTTTTATTATTTGTTGATTTGTTAATTTTTTGAAAGTTGAGGATTGCAAATAAATACCTTCTAATTTGTTATGTTTGAGTTTTATTTCGCATGTTTCCTCGCTTTAGTGTGGTGAAAAATGTTGTGTTTCACTCGGCAGCAAAGCTTGTTTAACTCTCGTGCCTTAAAACCCTCGCATCGCTCAAGATTCCATTTTATGAACCACTCGCTGCGCTCGTTGTTCAAATTCTGGAATCTTTCGCTTGCTCGGGTTTCAATATTTGCCCGAGAGTTAAACAATCACTTTGCTCCCTAGTAAAACAAATAACTATTCTAAATTGCCGGCGGTCAACGGTCAATGAAGTGTGTTTTGGTTAACATTATTTGTAGTCTCGACCTCTTCGTTATAAATTAGACTATTTATCATTTTTAGTGTCGATTCCCGGGATTCGATTTTAAGACACTTTTTAATTTCAGATATACTTGTTTTCCTTTAGGGTGCAGGCGTACTTTTGACAATTTGTTCATAGTCTTATTTATTACATTAAAGGAAGACTGCATTGGCAAATACGAATTTTGAAAAAAATTGTATGTTATTTTTTATCTCGGAGAAATGTTTAATTGTGTATGAATAAACTTCACTTCCTCTTCTACGCTGGCTATAGCGAATACACGTTTTGCTTCTTTTCAACGAATTCAAATTAACAGTTACAAATACTAGATACATTTTAATACTCGTAAGTTAAGATTTTTTTTGTAAACCTTACGTTGCCACGAAACTGCCCGCTAGAGTGCGACGTATGCACATAAGCAATAACCAAAATCTTGAATGAAATTATTGTATACAATTCTTGATAGTAAATTTTCTTGACCGTGTCTTGTTTACACCACGGACACTTATTGCACGGCAATATTTGTTTGCAAGTATTGACACATCTAAACTTTGAGTTATCAAGTAATCAAGTAATTTATTTCTTTCATGTAGTACATAGGTCTTACCAAATAAAAGTATCATACATGAGCCCCGTAAGGGCATGGAAATATTGGCAAATCTTAAAAGTAACTTATACTAATTCAATTTTTGTTTTTTCACAGGGTATCACTCTAACAGTTGGTCATTTAAGTATTCATTCACAGAATAGTATGTTTTAGTTACTAATAGCTTCTTTAATTTATTAACATAAATATGAAATTTCTCTTCTTTTTTAATTTTTTCAGGTAATTTATTATACAATTTTATAGACATTTTTAAAGGACCAGATGAGTGTAGTTTTAATCGAGAGGGAGGTGCTATTAATCGTGAGTTGTGTCTAGAAGGGTGGGAAGAGGGTATGTCTCCTCGTTTCGTGTAAGATTCTATATATTTATGGACAAATTTACATGTTTCGAGTATGTATATGCAGGGTAGAGTTAGTATTTCGTGTTGTAGGAAGTAAGGTTTGCAACTATCGGGCTCTTCAATATTTACTATGATGCGTATTAGCTTTTTCTGCTTAATAAAAAGGGAGGGAGCATCGGTACTATTTCCCCATAATATTATTCCATAGCATAGCCAGGAGTACCCATATGCATAATATGTTGAAAGTGCAGTTTTGATGTCAGTAGTTCTTTTAATTTCGCCTAGTGCATAAGTAAACTTAGCTAATTTGGTTCTTATATTATTTATAAAATCAATTATGACGTTGAATCAATTATAAAGTTGAATCAATTATGACCTATTGAAGCAAGAATTGAACCGATTTGCATTGGCAGATTTTCTTTCAATATTGAACGTTCGCTGAGGGTAGCACAGTGAGCAAAATAATTTCTAATTTGGTAGTTCGGAGATAATTAAATTAATAGAAATTTATAGAGGCCACAGGTTTTTCGAATAGTTTTTCCCGTAGCACAGTTGCTATTACTCGTACAGCAGCGACAAGGAGCACACCTTCACGCACGGAATCCATTGTGAAAACAAAAGATTGATTCACATTTCTTGTATTCAATTAACTACCTAGGCTTTGTTTAGATGCATACCAGTATTGAATTCAAGTTGCTGCTTGAACACAATAATTGCACGTTATGTTTATACAGTGCAATTTTTTTCTTGCCTCAACTTTCTTGTATTGAATGTTCAAGAAACTTGTATCGTCTAAATGGGCCTACGATTTATTGCTTGATCTTTATATTTGTGTAATGAAATCTCAAAACGTCAGATCCTATCCGGCTATCGATCCTAACCGTTTAAAAACGCCTAAAAAGATACCGTTCATAAAGATTTCATGTTAACAAAACTGTAAGCTATTAAACTTTTCTTTAAAAATCCCTAATTATAATATTTATTTCATTGTTTTAATTATTCATTTAAATTGTTTGTTTATTAATTTTAGTATAATTTTACTTTGTAATTAATTTTATCTTAATATTTATTTCCAGATCCAAACGTTCCAATGCCGGCCTTCATGCCGCCCGAACCTCCGCCCGGCCTCATCTCCTTCCAGTAATCTGCCAATCAGTGGCATAACTGGGTGTTCCTGGCTGTCAGTGACGTATCTGGCAGATGTGCAAAATGTCACGTGATCCAAGCTCCAATCCGAGGAACACAACTTCATGAAAGCACAAGAATCCTAACGGATGCTAACCCCCCTATTCATAATCGTGTTCTAACTTAATAATTCTATAATTAGGTCAAAATTCGTTTCATTGTCGTGTTTCATACCAGTCTATCGCGCTTTTAGTTGCTGTTTCGACTCAGTATATAAAAAAATCCGGTGCACTTGTATTTATTTTTCACGCTAGATTTAAATCCATACATCAGAAATTGAAAACAAAACATCATCTCGTACAAAAATCACCACTGCGTCACGTTTTCTAGGGACACACAATAAGACAACGAAAAGAATTTTGACCCAATTATTGTTTGTCCCTCGATCGATCTTATAGACATATTGATAAGACCGAACGGGATAAACGATTTATATTGGCTTGATAAGTTAGGAGACGTTTTTGAATAAGGGGATACGACCTGGGAATAGCATTATGAAAATCGTATTATAAGTCATGTTTCTGGAAAGAATAGGCATGACGACTTAGTAAAAAATCTTTTTTAGTACAGATGGTGTACTTTTTAGGCTCTAGTGCGAGAAGTTGGTCATTTTACGACAAAAACGAAATTCGTAACTCGTGTCGATTTAAAACACTCCCTGTCGGTCGTGTTTTAAAACATCGCCACTCGTATCGAACTTCATGTTTTTCGCACTTGTGTCGTAATGTACTATTTGTCTTTTAGTTAGATTACCAAATAATAATAGACGTATTTTTATTGGGTGTCTCTAAAAGTGAAAATGTCCAGAAATGGGGTAAGATGAGTTGACCAAAATGTAAAGGTAAATTCACCAAAGCTGGCACGAATGCATCGAGTAAGTGACAGATGGCATCTATGTGTGGATGTCAAAATGACAGTAGATACAGTCTGGTGAAAAAGGGCCGCATACACGCAAAGATATTCGTGCTAGCGTTGGCGAATTTACCTGTTCATACAAGAGTCGTTTTTTTCTCGATTTCGTCCCATAGTAAAAGTTGGTCATAGTCATAAATATATTCATCTTTTATCACCATGTTGTTAAGACCTGTATGAATTATGTAAATACGTGTTAAATATTTTTTTGATAATCTATTTGACCCTTAATTCGACATTGTCCAAAATACTGGACATATCTGTGACCGACTTTTGTATTATTTTCATACCAGAATTATTAAGACTTCAGTGTCAAGGAGGCTTGAACACACGACCAGCCCCAATTTCTGTCAAATTAAGAGTTAACAAATTAATAAAAAAAGTTAGTCGTCATTTCTATTGTTTATAGTTGAATACACGTCTTAAAGAGCATCCTTAGGCTAGATTCACACGGAGTATTTTTTCCCATACGAGATTTTCTCGAACGTCGTAGTGACAATAGACTTTTAATAATAACTTTCACACAGATCCTGCATACCGTATTCGAGAATGCTTGTGAACGGTACTACACAGTCTATTGTCACTACGATGTTCGAGAAAATCTCGAATACGGTATACGGGAAAATAATAGTACTAAGTTTAAGTTTTTGAGCCCTGTTGAGGGCGAATCTGACAACCCTCGGCTTAGCTAACTTTGACGAGATCTTGTTGCTAAATTTGTATAATATGACTCGAGATTGTTGAATAAAACTTGTAAAACTGAATGTTTTTCTTTTTTAGAATATTCCCCCAGCACGTTTCTACGAACAATTTCTGGAATACTCCCCACCACGTTTCTACGAACAATTAATATTGAGAAAATAATAAGGATTATTTTAGTCTTAATTTAAAGGCGAAGCCACACCGGTTGCGCGTGCAGCACGTACACGTATCTCAAAACGTACATACACACGCTTGTTTTTATAGAAGTTACGAACAATGTAAACATTGTAGTTAAAATGTGTTTAATTTCCAATGGACATCATTGAATACTGCTAAATCAATGTGTTCTTTAGTGAACTCTCACCAATAAATCACCCTAAACCATGAAAACAACAAAATAGAGCTAGATTCTGGATATTACTTTGAATAGGTAGTTTGTTTACGCCGTTCAACTATAATGAAGTAAATGTCGCGCCTGGGTGCCGAGAGATACTGTAAGATATTTAGGGCAGTAGTATATTATGATTTATGGTACCGTAAACCACCAATCCATGGTCCAATAGGTACTGCAACTGTGGTCCACAATAATTACAACACCTATACGACCATCAGGCTTTATCTTCTTGGCTTTGTCCAAGTTTTCTTTTTATAATAGTTAAGTATAAGAATTAGACCTAATAACCGTTTGGACTATAGTTCGGTAGTTTTACGGTACCGTAGAGTCTCGTGTCTTCGCCTAGAATACCTATCTTCGCCTAGTGTAAGAATTTGAAGATTCTGCATTAATTTTAAAGTTGGTAGATTGAAAATTAATAAATAGCAATTTTGAAAAACATTGTACGTTACTACGTGACAGCCTGCTCTAAAAATGAGGCGGATATTTCAACTTTTCACACTAGGCAAAGATGGGTATCCTAGGTGAAGAAACGAGATTCGACGGTAACAAAAATGATATATTATGTTACGACCATTAGAGCCTGTTTCACAATCTCCAGTTGGAGCTATCTGCCAGATAAAAATAACACGCTCTCTTTATTCTTCCAGGTGAAAGAAAGAGAGTGTTATTTTTTATATGACAGTAGATAGCTTTAACTGGAGATTGTGAAACAGGCCGTTAGTGTGATAGCCTTTTATGAAATAAAACGAGTTATTTAAAAATAATAAATAAGTATGAGTTTTATTTTCACTAACTTAACCTAGGATAACAAATAAGTATGAGTTCTAGTCAACTAACTTAATTATAAATAAATCACAGTCTTTGTTACATAATCAATTGGAAAATCCTAATACATCTAAGAGACTTAGTCAACTTCCTCAATCGTTGGGCCGTCGTTTCTGCTTTGGTATCCGGGCATTCCTCCCATGCCGCCGGGCATTCCTCCCATGCCGCCGGGCATTCCTCCCATGCCACCAGGCATTCCCCCGGGCACGCCGCCCTGGTTGCCGCCGCCGTGCATCTTGGTCATCACCGGCGAGCACACTCGCTGCACCTCCTTCAGCTTGTGCTCGTACTCTTCCACCTCGGCCAGAGAGTTGTTGTCCAGCCATCTCAGCGTCTCCTCGCACTCGCTGCGAGCCGTGTTCTTGTCCTGCTCGCTCAGCTTGTCTCCCGCGTCGTCCAAGGCTTGTTTCACGCTGAAGACATAGGCCTCCAGTTGGTTCCTCGCCGCCACCCGCTTCCTCTGCTTCTCGTCTTCGTCCTTGTAGCGCTCGGCCTCGGCCAGCATTCTGTCGATGTCCGCCTGCGACAGTCGGCCTCTGTCGTTCTTGATCACGATGTTCTTGCTTCGCCCGGTGCTGTTCTCCTTGGCCGACACGTTCAAGATGCCGTTAGCGTCGATGTCGAAGGTGACGTCGATCTTGGGCACCCCTCGGGGCGCGGGCGGGATCCCGGTCAGGTCGAACGTGCCCAACAAGTTGTTGTCCTTCGTCATGGCGCGCTCGCCCTCGTACACCTGGATGGTGACCGCCGGCTGGTTGTCAGAGTACGTCGTGAAGGTCTGAGACTGCTTGGTCGGGATCTTGGAGTTGCGTTCGATGATTTTGGTCATGACGCCGCCGGCCGTCTCGATGCCCAGAGACAACGGCGACACGTCCACCAGCAACACGTCCTGGATCCTGGAGTCGTTGGATCCGCTGAGGATGGCCGCCTGCACCGCCGCTCCGTACGCCACCGCCTCGTCGGGGTTGATGGAGAGATTCAGCTGCTTGCCGCCGAAGAAGTTCTGCAGAAGGTTCTGGATCTTCGGTATGCGAGTCGAGCCCCCGACGAGCACGACGTCGTAGATCTGGCTCTTGTCCAGTTTAGCGTCGCGCAGCGCCTTCTCGACTGGCTCCAGCGTGCCGCGGAACAGATCGGAGTTGAGCTCTTCGAAGCGCGCGCGGGAGATGCGCGTGTAGTAGTCGATGCCCTCGTACAGCGCGTCGATCTCTATCGACGCTTCGGTGCTGGACGAGAGGGTGCGCTTCGCGCGCTCGGCGGCCGTCCGCAGGCGGCGCAGCGCGCGGGTGTTGCCGCGCAGATCCTTCTTGTACTTGCGCTTGAACTCGTCCGCGAGATGGTTCACCAACCTATTGTCGAAGTCCTCGCCTCCGAGATGCGTGTCGCCGGCCGTCGCCTTCACCTCGAACAGCGAGCCCTCGTCGATGGTGAGGATGGACACGTCGAAAGTGCCGCCGCCGAGATCGAAGATCAACACGTTGCGCTCGCCCTTCAAGTTCTTGTCCAAGCCGTACGCGAGCGCGGCGGCGGTGGGCTCGTTGATGATCCGCAACACGTTGAGGCCGGCGATGGCGCCCGCGTCCTTGGTGGCTTGGCGCTGCGAGTCGTTGAAGTAAGCCGGGACCGTGATGACGGCGTCCCGCACTGACGTGCCCAAGTACGCCTCGGCCGTCTCCTTCATCTTCGTCAACACCATGCTGCTGATCTCCTCCGGCGCGAACCTCTTCGTCTCGCCTTTGAACTCGACCTGGATCTTTGGCTTGCCACAATCGCTGATCACTTTAAACGGCCAGTGCTTCATGTCCGCCTGTATCTTCGGGTCGTCGAACTTGCGTCCGATGAGTCGCTTGGCGTCGAACACCGTGTTGTTGGGGTTGAGCGCGACTTGGTTCTTCGCGGCGTCGCCGATGAGGCGCTCGGTGTCCGTGAACGCGACGTAGGATGGTGTGGTCCGGTTGCCCTGGTCGTTCGCGATGATCTCCACATTCCCGTGCTGGTACACTCCGACACAGGAGTACGTCGTTCCAAGATCAATTCCCACAGCTGGCATTTTTCCTAAATTATCTTTAGTAACTTCCTTGTTCAACAAAATAATGTTTCACGTAATAATTCGAGAGGTATTCACCACTCAACTTCTCCGTACTTTCGCTTTCGTGTTTTGTAATAAACTGAGTTCGCGCTAGTGCGCGGTTGCTTTTATACCCACCCGTGAACGGCCAATCACAATCGAGCATTTTCTAGATAATTCTCGACAGCTGTTCCGCGGCCAATGGGGTCGATGTCGAGTCTCGGTTGTTCTCGACTGTTCGGTCGTGAAGAACAGGACAGACGATGAGTTCTGTGCGAGTTAGAAAGAGAAAGAGTAAAACTTGGTAATACCAGTTGAATGAAAATTAACCAACTTGTATTTATTTTCAAATAATTAATGTACGATAGTTGCGATAAAAATGCTACAATTATATAAATGGTCAACCAAAAAAGCGTTACATAAAATTAAAATAAAAACATATTTTCACACAAAGAGGTAATTTTAAACATGTTTCGTTATTAATGCAACTTACAAATTGTTTGGTATTGGATGAAAGACATATCAAATATATATTTTTAATTGACCTAATTCGCGGTAACCTTCGGTTTTGACCTATTTGTTTACCTTTTTTATAGTTTCAACTGACGAATTGTATACTTATCAACATCAAGAATTTCTAAAATAAATTACGAGAGAGTTGCGTTTACCTTAGCGCGGGTAAAGACAGTCATCATGACATTTATGATATAGGTTAAGGATACCTTTAATGTGGTAAAATCGACACTTTTTAAATTACATATGGATAAGTATTGTTTACCATGAAAAGACCACTGAATCTGAATCTGATGTCCCAAGAACAATTCAAATAAATGATTACTTTTTAAGCAAGCATAATCTAGTCAATTAATTCAACAGTTGGTTAAGTAAAAGCCGAAAACAGTATAATAATTCACGTGTTAAGTGCCAGTAGTGGTAGTCTATATTGACAGAAATACGAATATATTAAAATAATATCGAACCGGGTTACTCACGTACGAAACATGTTCAGCAATCTTCGACTTAAATATGTGAGTAACCCGGTTCGATAATATTTTAATATGTTTTGAGTCTCACGTTAGTTATAATTCTAGAAATACGAATAGTTAACAAGTATAGCGTAAAAAGAAATTTTAATTTACAGTGCTTAGCTAAGGGGTGTTACTTAATTTTAGGATAGAATTTGAATTCTTATATCATTAAATATTTTTTTAAGAGATAAATTTGTAGTGTTGAAATACTCCTTATTCCTATTTTTTTAACTTCAAAATATTCATAGTACTAAGAGTAAATTCTCGCATTTGAAAGTTACGATTTTTATTTTCTTTACCATGGTATTACCGATGGCAATTGTTCTAAAAATAGACTTCTGTTCACAGCGCCATCTCGTGGTGAGTAGCGGTTTTGTTACGTTATGACAAAGATAGCATATCCGCTATGAATCAATCTGAAAGGGACAAAATATAAGTGAGATGAATCTCGAAATTTCTGGAAAAATTTAAAGTCGTAACTCGTAACGCCGCCGCAACTGCAAACAAATCAAACAATATAGAAAATACAGAATGATTTTTAGGTCATGTAGCAGTGGGCGATTTTTGAGAAACGAGCGCTCGAAATCAATAGTCAACAAATATTGTTTTATAAGATTTTTTTTAGATTAAAATTCGGGCCCCAGTAGAGTTCTGGGGGCGGGCGGTCACGGCCAGCGTGAGCAATTTTCACTATTGGGAGTATGGGGACAAACAGAAAATCGGAATAAAAATCGTAATTATTATTTAATTAATAGATATTATACGTATTAATTAACGCATAGCTTAAGATATCTTAAGGCCGTCAAACACGTAGTGATAATATTACATTAATATCCAATTTTCTTGTTTTCCTTCTTTTTAGGACGACTTTTTAAAACGGAACCCTTATAGATTCGTCATGCCCGTCTGTCAGTCGTCAGTCTGTCACAGCCGATAAAAAAAAATCATTGGGGTGGGGTGGGGGCCCTCCATACATGTAACTGAGGGATAGAATTTTTTTTTTAGATGTATATAAGCGTGTGGGGTATTAATAGAAAGGTCTTTGAAAATGATATGAAGGTTTATAGGTACATTTTATCTTTATTTAAGTGAATCGTTTTCGAGATATCAGCTCTCTAAGTCTAAAAAATGTGTCCTTTATTTTTTAAACTACGCAGTATTAAATTCTAAATCAAATATATGTTATGCACATTATTTTTTATAGTTTTTGAGGTAGGTTGATTTAACTGTATTTTCTTAATGATAAATTGATAATGGTACGGAACCCTTCGCGCGCGAGTCCGACTCGCACTTAGCCGGTTTTTTTTTTCGTGAACTCAATGCTCTCTTAGTTCCTGTCTTATTTTGGCTATATTGTTGTAGTTAAATAAAATTCATATAAATACCGCCAAAGATGGCTGACTTAACCTACACAATCAAATGTACCTAATAAGTTTAATCTTATTGAAAATGTAATATTTAAACTCGATGTTCTCTTGACCTGAGCATGTTCACTTGTTTTCTTGTTGTTTTTTATTATGTATAGCTACTTAATATAACCTCTCTGTATTACCCTTACGGTAAGCTCCGAATGTAGACTCCGAATGTAGACTCCGAATGTAGACTCCGAATGTAGACTCCGAATGTAGCTCCGAATGTAGACCCCAACAACTATAACTGTTTAGTGGTGGGCATACACCGCCTAATACATTACAATAAAACAAAGACTGAAACTCACTTCTTCTGGAGCAAGGCCCACTGCGGTATACCCGGCAACGAAATGGCGGATGCGGCCGCCAAGGCGGCAGCCAATCTACACAAAACTCCGGACTTCAGCTTCAAAATCGAAAAACAATTGCGCTTGCTGAACAACAACTATACGACGAACCAAGTAACTGTCTATACACAAAAACTATCCTTCCCTCTTTTGAAAGTGTTAAGCAGTATGTTAATAAGTACCATCCTACTTTCTATACCACCCAGTATCTGAGCAACCATGGTTTTCATAAAGAGTATCTGCACAGGTTCAAAATTACATCAGACGACTTCTGCCCATGCGACCTTAACGCCCAAATCTCACAATCGTTTTCACATTTAATTTTTAATTGCCCCAGGTTCTCGAACCACAGATGGGACTTCGAAATGATGTCCCAGAACTTAAGAGTTGACCCGCAAGATTTTACGAAAATTGCAAATACTGAGTCCTTGGCGGAAAGCTTCCACTCTCTATTAAAAAACATAATCACTAGGCTCAAAGACTTCAATGGTACCTAAGTTGCATTATCCAACCATTAGCTGCATTAAGATTTTGTATTTAAATATTGTTTTGAGTCTTAGTTACCTAATTTCCTCATTGTAAACTGTTCATTACTAATGTATGTATTTTTCACTGTTGTATACCTATATTTTATTGTGTCCTGTGTGCTGGCTGGGCAACAACTGCTTTAGCTAATACTGTAGACCAGCCAGCAGACAGATTTGCTTAAAACTCAACTCTCATATTAATTATTTAACTCAATCCTGAGCCGGCGACATCATACGCCCTTACATTAACTACACAACATCAATCACTAACCTCCGTTCCTATCACATCCTATCATTCCTTGAACATTTAATCCTTTCCCGCCCACCCATAATGTTGAACGGAAGGCGTACACCAATAGCGCCGACCCTTCAACAAACCTGTCCTTATCCCTAGGGGTCCTTATCCCTTATCCACCTTAGACTTCCACCTTACGTGTATGACGGCAATAATAATGTATTTTAAATGTCAAAATGTACCTAAAATAATATATGAAGGTCTCTCTCTCTAGGTCCTATATTGTTAGACTCTAAATTTTATTATCTGAGCATTTCTTGAAACTTTGAACCTGGCTCATACAAACGGGCCACTTTCTGTGGACAATGCAAAAGTTAACGGTTCTGGGACATACAAATTACCTAAGTTTTGCCCACATAATGAAGGCACCTATGAGCTTGTATTCGTCCAACAAGAAAATTAGGGTTCTAGAGTCCTTAACTTTCATAGCTCCACAGGAAAGTTATTGTAACCTAACTCATACAAAAAATCTGCCCTACTCCCGCTAAAAATAAAATTAGTAAATTTCGAGGATTTTTCTCTGTCACTCCAACGAAGGCGTCATTAGAGTGAGAGAGACAAATCCTCGAAATTTACGAATTCCGATTTTCGCGGTAGGACCGCTGTACGATCCACCTACACAATTACTGAGCACTAAATGCGTGAATTACCATTTTACTATTTTGTTACCGAATTGTTTAATGACAGGAACTTTAATTATTGAATTATAATTAACATCTTGTACATTGTCAAGTTACTTGTTTACTTAAGTGAAATAATAGTCAAAAATATTATCTAATGATCATGTGAAAAAATTGGTAACAAAACAAGAAACTCAATCCCGTATAGTGACGGATCCGTCACGAGTTATTTAGATTATCATTTAAAATAATTAAAGTAACTATCTACAAGCACATTTTAGATATTTGCGCTCCAGTGGTTAAACAGCCATGTAAAGGTGCGTTCTAACTAAAAGAGCATTCGCTGTTCTAACCTCCCACTCTACGAAATTCGATCGGTACACAAAACGTGATTGGTTGACTTCGTAGAACGGGCGCTAGAACAGCGAATGCTCTTTTGGTTTAAACGCACCTTAACGATTTGTCTTAAAAATTGTGTCTTAATTGCGTAGGTACTTTTTGAAAATTTTTCTTCTACTTTCCAAGGGTGTTTTTTTGCCGACAAAAAAATAAGTTTTAGACGTAATATTATTTTCATCACACTTGCTATCTAAGCGCGCCATTGCCCATTGCTTGCGCGCGTAGCGGGAGTAATAGAAAAGTGAAATTCCCTAGGGAGTAATAGAAATGTCAGTACGTCATTTTATGTCTTCAAACTTATTTTTTGGTTGGCAAGTGTGATGAAAAACATTGTATGCACCACGGTCGGTAAGCGGAATACTAACTCGAGTCATAAAAGCCCTCCGCCTAACGGCGTCGGGCTTCTAACACTCGTTAGTGATTCCGTAATTCTATTACTCTCTAGGGAATTTCGCTTTTCTATTACTCCCGCTACGCACGCAAGCAATGGCGCTCTTAGACAGCAAGTGTGATGAAAGAGTACATTCCAATCTATAGAGAATATGTAATTTCAGTTACAATAATGTATGTAACTGAAATTACATATTACGAGGGCTGTTCCGAAAGTTTTTAGTTGCTCCGGTTTTATTCATGCGATTTAAATTAAATTTATATCATTGTGAGGGACATTTCAATACTTATTATGGTTAATAAATTTATGCATGTAATGGAAATAGTTTTTTTATTATATTTATTTTACAAAATGCTGTTTTGTATGAAATTTTACATTGCATGGAAAAATTAGCCATTTTTGACTCATTGAAGCATGTTTTGTATTAAAATCTTTGAAAGCCGTACTTGAATATACCCGGGATATATAATTTAGTTAGTTTTGCGTTTTTTTAATAACATATAATTGAAGAAAAATATTATTGATTGAAGGATAATTTTACAATATTCGAAATTCCAATTTAAGAGTTTACGATTTTTTTCGATGCCTACTCATTTATGATTAAAGTAAAGGATATCACGTAATTTGTACTTATTAATAACGGAAATATCTTCAATTACTAGTACCTATAAAATAAAATAGTTTTATAAGCGAACGATGTTCATAGCGTCTCATTAAAAAAGTATCTTAAAAACCGGTATCATGGTCATTGGAGTAAGGCTCGACACGTCTAAGTAAAAAATAATAATAAAAATATCTAAAATCTTTACTAAAACAAATTTACACCGCCTAAAGCGTCATTGAAATAGCCCTCAAAATGGTGATAGTTTTATTGAAATCGCATGAATAGAACCGGAGCAACTAAAATCTTTCGGAACAGCCCTCGTACGTAAGTACAGCCGCCATCAGATATATCGTTGCGTCCGGAGCGTTCCAAAATATCTGAACACACCTTTATTGCCATAATGATAGAGGCGTGTTTAGATATTTATGAACGCTCCAGACGCTACGGTATATCTGATGGCGACTGTACACGGTAGTATGCGTTGCCTTCGGCCGCTATAAAACCAATAATGTGATGTGTAAGTACTCACACTTTTACATAATGAATCGACAGGCATCAAGATAGAGCTGCCAGGGACTATAACTATCCTTTGAAATGTAGGTACTTGGGCATGAGTAAAAAGATGGCAACTGATGCCGTGAACTTCAATAACTACAAATTTCGAGATTGTCTTTTTTTTACACCGATGACTTCGTTGGAGAAATAGACAGATGCTCGAATCGAAATTTATTTATGAAGTTCGCGGTATCATTTCACAAAGAATAAAGTGACAACTTTGAACATCTTTGAACTCATGCAGTGTAATGTGACTTTTTAAGCAAAATGAAACAAAATGTTTTACAGAGGAACTCATACTTATTTATTAAAATAAATTACTTAACATAAATCAGTCTTTGTACACTATTTACATAATTTGAAAATCCTATTACATCTAATTGCGGCTTAATCGACTTCTTCAACGGTAGGACCGTCGTTTCTGCTTTGGTATCCGGGCATTCCTCCCATGCCGCCGGGCATTCCTCCCATGCCGCCGGGCATTCCTCCCATGCCGCCGGGCATTCCTCCCATGCCACCGGGCATTCCTCCCATGCCGCCGGGCATTCCCCCGGGCATGCCGCCCTGGTTGCCGCCGCCGTGCATCTTGGTCATCACCGGCGAGCACACTCGCTGCACCTCCTTCAGCTTGTGCTCGTACTCTTCCACCTCGGCCAGAGAGTTGTTGTCCAGCCATCTCAGCGTCTCCTCGCACTCGCTGCGAGCCGTGTTCTTGTCCTGCTCGCTCAGCTTGTCTCCCGCGTCGTCCAAGGCTTGTTTCACGCTGAAGACATAGGCCTCCAGTTGGTTCCTCGCCGCCACCCGCTTCCTCTGCTTCTCGTCTTCGTCCTTGTAGCGCTCGGCCTCGGCCAGCATTCTGTCGATGTCCGCCTGCGACAGTCGGCCTCTGTCGTTCTTGATCACGATGTTCTTGCTTCGCCCGGTGCTGTTCTCCTTGGCCGACACGTTCAAGATGCCGTTAGCGTCGATGTCGAAGGTGACGTCGATCTTGGGCACCCCTCGGGGCGCGGGCGGGATCCCGGTCAGGTCGAACGTGCCCAACAAGTTGTTGTCCTTCGTCATGGCGCGCTCGCCCTCGTACACCTGGATGGTGACCGCCGGCTGGTTGTCAGAGTACGTCGTGAAGGTCTGAGACTGCTTGGTCGGGATCTTGGAGTTGCGTTCGATGATTTTGGTCATGACGCCGCCGGCCGTCTCGATGCCCAGAGACAACGGCGACACGTCCACCAGCAACACGTCCTGGATCCTGGAGTCGTTGGATCCGCTGAGGATGGCCGCCTGCACCGCCGCTCCGTACGCCACCGCCTCGTCGGGGTTGATGGAGAGATTCAGCTGCTTGCCGCCGAAGAAGTTCTGCAGAAGGTTCTGGATCTTCGGTATGCGAGTCGAGCCCCCGACGAGCACGACGTCGTGGATCTGGCTCTTGTCCAGTTTAGCGTCGCGCAGCGCCTTCTCGACCGGCTCCAGCGTGCCGCGGAACAGATCGGAGTTGAGCTCTTCGAAGCGCGCGCGGGAGATGCGCGTGTAGTAGTCGATGCCCTCGTACAGCGCGTCGATCTCTATCGACGCTTCGGTGCTGGACGAGAGGGTGCGCTTCGCGCGCTCGGCGGCCGTCCGCAGGCGGCGCAGCGCGCGGGTGTTGCCGCGCAGATCCTTCTTGTACTTGCGCTTGAACTCGTCCGCGAGATGGTTCACCAACCTATTGTCGAAGTCCTCGCCTCCGAGATGCGTGTCGCCGGCCGTCGCCTTCACCTCGAACAGCGAGCCCTCGTCGATGGTGAGGATGGACACGTCGAAAGTGCCGCCGCCGAGATCGAAGATCAACACGTTGCGCTCGCCCTTCAAGTTCTTGTCCAAGCCGTACGCGAGCGCGGCGGCGGTGGGCTCGTTGATGATCCGCAACACGTTGAGGCCGGCGATGGCGCCCGCGTCCTTGGTGGCTTGGCGCTGCGAGTCGTTGAAGTAAGCCGGGACCGTGATGACGGCGTCCCGCACTGACGTGCCCAAGTACGCCTCGGCCGTCTCCTTCATCTTCGTCAACACCATGCTGCTGATCTCCTCCGGCGCGAACCTCTTCGTCTCGCCTTTGAACTCGACCTGGATCTTTGGCTTGCCACAATCGCTGATCACTTTAAACGGCCAGTGCTTCATGTCCGCCTGTATCTTCGGGTCGTCGAACTTGCGTCCGATGAGTCGCTTGGCGTCGAACACCGTGTTGTTGGGGTTGAGCGCGACTTGGTTCTTCGCGGCGTCGCCGATGAGGCGCTCGGTGTCCGTGAACGCGACGTAGGATGGTGTGGTCCGGTTGCCCTGGTCGTTCGCGATGATCTCCACATTCCCGTGCTGGTACACTCCGACACAGGAGTACGTCGTTCCAAGATCAATTCCCACAGCTGGCATTTTTCCTAGATTATCTTTAATAACTTCCTTGTTCAACAAAATAATGTTTCACGTAATAACTCGAGAGGTATTCACCACTCAACTTCTCCGTACTTTCGCTTTCGTGTTTTGTAATAAACTGAGTTCGCGCCAGTGCGCGGTTGCTTTTATACCCACCCGTGAACGGCCAATCACAATCGAGCATTTTCTAGATAATTCTCGACAGCTGTTCTGCGGCCAATGGGGTCGATGTCGAGTCTCGGGTGTTCTCGACTGTTCGGCCGTGAAGAACAAGGCAGACGATGAGTTCTGTGCGAGTTAGAAAGAGAAAGAGAAAAACTTGGTAATACCAGGTAAATGAAAATTAACCAACTTGTATTTATTTTTAAATATTAGTGGACGATGTATTTGCCCTAAAAATACTAACCCCCTTATTCATAAACCTCTGCTACCTTAACAAGCCGCTAATAATTGTTGGTTCCTTTCGGTCTTAACAATGTGTCCATAAGAGCAAAAGGAACAAACTATTATTAGCGGCTTGTTAAGTAAACAAACGTTTATGAATAAGGGAGTAAAACTATAAACGGTCGAAAATGCGTGACATGAAACAAATAAAATAATTTCTCGAAGTATGAAATTTTAAGCATGTTCCGTTATTAATAAAATTGACCAATGGTATATTATCGAATGAAAGACACCTCACATATATATTTACCATGAGTAAACCATTGAATCCGAATCTAATGTCCGAAAAACAATTCAAATAAATAACTACTTTTTACTGTTCAAGCAAGTCTAATTGGTAAACAGCAGGTACGAAAAAAGTATAATAATTCATATGAGTAGTAGGTAATCCTATTTTTGTAGAAATACGAATAGCTGAAAAACAAAACAGGTATAGCATAAAAAGAAACTTAAATTTACAGTGTGGAAATGTTCCTTATTCCTATTTGTTTTTTATTTCAACTATTACAAGCATATTTACTTGTAAGATTCATAGTAAAATAGTACAGTTCTGGGACCAAAACCACAAAACATTACAAGCGTACAATTCTACAAAATTGTCAACTTCTTGTATGGGAATTTATACAATTTTGTAGAATTATACGCTTGTAAAGTTTTGTGGGATAGGCCACTGGTCATCAGAAATTACGATTTTTATTTTCTTTGCCGTGGTATCACCGATGGCAATTGTTCTAAAAATAGATTTCTGTTTACCCCGCCATCTAGTAGTGAGTAGCGTACTTTTAGTTGTCATTTTATGACAAAGATAGCATTATCCGTTCACAGTCAATCTGAAAGGGACAAAAAGTATTATACATAGATACCTACATATAATTCAAGTTGCAATGTGGAGTGAGATGAAACTCGAAACTTCTGGAAAAATTGAAAGTCGTAAATTGTACCGCCGCAACAACTGTAACAAACAATACAAAAATTACTGATTGATTTTTGGGTCATGTAGCAGGCGGGTTTGAGAAACGAGCGCTCGAAATGAATACTCAACAAAGTTAAATATTGTTATAAAATGTTTGGATGCAATTCCTATTTGTTTCGCAACGTTGTAATATGATGTATTTACCCCTATTAATATAGGGACCAAAGCTTCATGTTAGAACTGGGATAGGATAGGAACCTAACGTTTAAATATAATAAGTATATATTATATTATATTTTTTTATAAAAAATCGGGCCCCAAGATTCAATAGTTCTGGGAACGGTCAGCGTGAGCAATTTTCACTATAGGGAACATGAAACAGAAAATCGGGAAAAACTCGCATTTATTATTTAAAACACACCACAGATGATAGGATCTTGGGGAAATCGGTTGAAGTTGGTTGATTATTATTCGAACATTAAATTATTTTAATCTGGGGTAATCCCGCAAAGGCAGTCGCACACGTAGCGATAATATTTATGTATTAATATACCGAGCTATAAGATACACTAATGTATCGTAAAATTTCCAGTTTGAACTTTTTTTCTTCTTACTTCAGTCACTTTACGAGTGCAATACAGGCGTTGTGCTTGTACAGTCAAGTGCAAAATTTAGTATCGAAAGAATCCTAATAATTATGTTCTATTAATTATGTCTTTTGTCGCACTAACATGAAAGAGTGATAGAGAGGGAAAACTACGATACTTTACTAAGCGTTAGCGATTGGCAACTTGGCTAAGCATGCTGGAATGCCAGAAGCGTCTCGTCTCGAACCACACGAAGCGAAAACTCGTGAATGCCCTGGTTTCCTCTATCTTTTTGTATTGCGCCAGGACCTTGACGCTAAAGAAAGCTGATCGCTGTTGGTGACAAAATAATAAAACGGCAACTTACGCATTTAGTGCAAAATAATTTAAAAAAAATGTTTATTTGGCAATATAAATTAGGTCAATTTTACATTGAACTGACCTCCACACTAGGCGTAGCGAGTCTAGCGTAGCCTGTCTTGTGGAGGAGAATATGCGATTAACAGAAATAATTACGGCTAGTAACAACATTAATCTAAGAAATGATATTAACAATTGTGAAGTACAAACTTTTTGAGAAATCATCATCATCATCATCATTTCAGCCAAAAGATATTATGTTTTAATATACCGAGCTATTAGATGCACTAATGTACCGTAAAATGAGGAGTGTCTTTTCAAAAGGGACTATTTCCAGTTTGAACTTTTTTTAGAAATTGAGAAAAACATAATTCCACGGTTTCCATTTCAAAGTCAAAGTTAAACTATTATTCTTTATTCAAGTAAGCCTATTAGTAATAAGCATTTTCGAATCGCCTGGTGACGAAAATAAAAACGGGCCATGAGCATGTCGGGCCATGCTCAGTGTAGGGTTCCGTAGGTAGGTCCTATCTTAACTAACACGGATTTCATAGTAAGATACGACGTTTCGAAAAATATTTCAGAGACTTTTCTCGGACTGCTTGTAACTTTTTTTGTTTGTGCGGTACGGGATCATGGCGTTCAGCCACACTAAGATGTGACTTCTCCTGCCTTTAAAATTGACCAATGAGAACGCCTTATTTTTTTTTTTTTTTATACCACGTCGGTGGCAAACAAGCATACGGCCCGCCTGATGGAAAGCAGTCACCGTAGCCTATGGGCGCCTGCAACCTCAGGGTGTCACATGCGCGTTGCCGACCCCAATAAAAATAACGTTGGCACAACAAAGTGGCTCCACTCCACCTGATCGTAAGTGAAAAGTAGAGCCCAAATCGCGGCGGCAACGAACAGGAGACAATCAGTAACCTGTTAGTTGCCACCGCCTTGCTGGCCCGCTAGATGCTGGTAAATACCCCGGCTGACCACGAAACACGGCAAACACGAAGGTAAGTCATTTCACGGGCGTTTACACCGAATGTACGGTGGTAGCCAACCAGGCGGGTACTAGTAAAAATACCCTACCACCGGCTGAGAAGCTGGATACTCAGTATTTCCCTTAGTCGACTCCTACGACACCCACGGGAAGAGAGGGGCGGATTTATAAAAATCAATACGCATGATGACTGGCAAGTCAAATCAGCATTTTTTTTTTTGAACTGTCAAAACGATCACCACTATGGAATTTTATATGAAATACTCAAAAGTGAGAGTGACGTCACATTTGAGTACTGCCAAACGACCTACTCTTTTAAGTTTTTTTCAATTTATTAAATAGAACTTTTGTACAAAAATTACTGCAAACCACGTCTTCGTAACAATTTCTTCGTGTATTAATTATGTCGTGCATAATGTAACTACAGTCATCATCCTATTCAGCAATAATTTGTAACAATATGTATAATTTATTGTACTGCACGACAGATTAAATATAAAAGTTACATTGCATTGCAATCTCTTTAGTGTGTTAAGACTTTTATGCAGGGTTTTTATTTTTTTATATGTTTTGCCCTGGCCACTAAGAAGGAACTAGTTTTAAAAAACCGGCCAAGATCATGTCGGGCCATGCTCCGTGTAGGGTCCGTAGTTATTCAAAAAACGGCTGGGCCGATTATGTTCGAAATAGTTTCATTTTAAAGTATTCTATAAGCCATACTCCTCTAGGCTACTACTCATATTTTTTTTCATATTTTTTTGGACCTACGGATCAAAAGTTAGAGGGGGTGGGACGTGGGACACAATTTTTTTTTTCTTCTGGAGCGATTATCTCCAAAAATATTTACTTTAGAAAAAAACTTTTTTTCAAGACCCTTGTTCTTTTTAAGAGACCTATATATTCAATGGAGCCGTATGGTGACGGCAGTAAGAATACATTTGTCACCACCCCAACTCCTCCTGCGGGTGTCGTAAGAGTCGACTAAGGGATTGAAGTGTCACTGACCATTTTTTTGATAACGATTGATGATGGGCAGCAGCTTCATCATAGTGGACACATTACTGCGATCGCCAATCCGCTTGCCCAGCGTGGCGATTATGGGCATTTACCTCCTAATGCGTCTATACGCATAGTTAATAGGAGAGGCCTACGTCCAGCAGTGGACTATCATATGCTGATGATGTGTGTATATTCAATGATACCCCACACTATAGGATTACAGCATATAAAAAAAAAAAACATCCCCACTTCACCAGTTGCGGAGGTACCCGAAAAAAAAAAATTGTTTTCTAGTTTTTATTGTTCCACTTTGTACCAAATTGCAGATTTCTAGTAGGTATTAACGGCCACTGAGCTATGCTCCCGACAGACGGCCGGACGGACAAACGGACATGGCGAAACTATAAAGGTTGCGTTTTTGCCATTTTGGCTACGGTAGTACGGAACCCTAAAAAGAGGAACATAATTTTATTAACTCAATTTTATTATTTAAGCATTTGTCAAGAAGTTTGTACTTACTTCACAATTATTTAGTGCTAAATGAGTAAGTTACCGTTTTATTATTTTGTTACTTACCAATTTTTTTCAATGATGAGACCTTTAAATATTTGATGTCATATACAGGCTGTTACACCACCCACTGAAAACCTTGAATGTGGTGATTTGGCAGGTTATAATAATAATAATAATAAAAGTTTATTTATTCAGACAACGTAGATCCATTTTTGTTAGAATTTTAATTACCGCTATGTTAGTATTCATACTTCACTAAAGACAATGTGTTTTTAATTAAATGTTGCATAATTGAACACTCACTTCTTACGGCTATTGTCCATCAGGAGGCTGTTGGCACTACCACGTATTCTAAATAAAAGTGATGCCATTTTTTTTCTGAGTACGGCAGAAAAACTGTCAACTCGTGCCTCGGCAAACATGGCTGACGCGCTGCAAAAACGTGGCAGCCCCAACTTTTACTATGGAGCTAATCCAGAAATCTCCAAAATACAATTTGAGTTGTTCCACAAAATACAGGGTGATTGGTAGTCCGATGCAAAGCTTTAAGGTAAAGTAAGTATAGACCATTTAGAACTATTTAAGCCATTGTTGTCTTTGACGAAGTCTGACAATTTTTTGAATTAATTTTTTGGTGTTTTTGGCGAAAATACCCAAAATTTGAAATCAACTGCTAATTTTTGACCAAGTTAAGCGATAAATGTACTATTTTTTAATTTATTTAATTAAAGTAACTTGTAAACAATCTAACAAAACATAATAAAAGCTTCCGTTTCATAAAAGTACATTTTTTTACAGAATTTTGAAGTTCATGATGATCCAAAATTAAAAAAGTTAATATGCCATTTTTAACGTCATTAAAAAAAAAACGAAGTGTGTTTTTTTGTGATTATCATTTGAGATAATTATATTGGACGCAGATATCTCAGCAGGTATTCAAATTAGGACTTAATTTTCTCCCTAAAATTAGTTTGATTTTAGGGAGAAAATTGTGAGGTGATGAAGATATCTGCGTAATTGATACCTCAAATGAAATAGCGATAGTTAGATATTTTTTCTAAAAGGATTGAACAAAAAAATCACGCGTCGATTTTTTTTTAATTATGTTAAAAATGATATTTTAACATTTTGAATTTAGGATCAGGAACTTCAAAATTCTGTGAAAAAAAAACTTTTATGTAACGGAAGCTTTTATTATGTTTTGTTAGATTGTTTACATGTTACTTTAATTAAACAAAATAAAAAAATAGGACGTTTATCGCTTAACTCGATCAAAAATTAGCAGTTAATTTTAAATTTAGCGTATTCTGGCCAAAACACCAAAAAATTTATAAAAAAAAAATAGTCGGTCTTCGTCAAAGGCAACAATGGCTTAAATGGTTCTAAATGGTCCTATACTTAATTCATCTTAAAGCTTTGCATCAGTCTTGCAATCACCCAGTATACACCGTGGTCTGTAATAACCCGAAAGATTTTAACAGTGTATTCCTGACCACATTTAGAAACCATAATGTCGTATAAACTTTTCTGGATATCGCCCTAGTTTAGAGTTATTACCAATTTAAAAAAAAACATATTTTCTAATTGTTACTCAGTAAACAAGGTCTTTTTAACGGCGTTGGTGCCATTATGGAGAATAGTCTCACTAACCTCATTAATAGATGTCAAAAAGTGAGAAATAAAAGCCTTAAAAAATGAGTTTTTTTTAAACAACCTTAACACTCATTGTAAGTGCTAGTTTTTAGACTAACATTTATTTTTTTATGTTAAAATACATAAAAAAAAATTGAAGCAAAAAAAAATGTTTTTTCGCCAAATATTTATGTCAAAAGTCATGTAATATTTTTTGTTTGTTTTTACAACAAAAATGCGTAGTTAAAATCTTTCGGGTTATAAGAGACCACGGTGTATAGATAAGAACTTTAATTATTGATTTACAACAACGCCTTGTACATTGTGAAATTACGTGATTATGTGAAATTATAATAATTGTCCAAATTTTGATTGTCATATGAGAAAATTGGTACAGAACAGTACCCATAGGAAACTTAATCCCTGGAGTGCCTAGTGACGGATCCGTCACAAGCAATTTCATCATCATATCAGCCGAAAGACGTCCAGTGCTAAACATA
>JALPQI010009632.1:0-57199 GCA_025490895.1 Thaumatotibia leucotreta | reverse complement strand
TGCTTATTCTGCACTAACAGTTACGGAGAAAACCGAAGCTTGCCGACGAAAACCGAGAAAGGTCTTTGACATTGACTTTGAAAACTTTGTTTTATTGGGCTCATAAGGATTTTTTGGAATAAATAGGACTGTTAATTTTAAGGGTTAGGGATAACTTACGCGCCACCAGAATGTGCACAAGGAAGCCTTAATTGAGCCTACCGTGGGACTGGCCAATTATTTTAATCCCACAATGTCGTAACAGATGTGCTTACCATAGAAAAAATCAACTGCGAAAGACTCTGGTTGTCACGGGATTCGAAACCGCTTGCTCTGGATTGCCGGTCCAACGTGCTTCCAATTACACCAGACTATCTTCCGTCGATCACAGCGAATTTAGTCAATGGTATTGTGAAGCTAATCACTAGCGACATCTGTACGTAGTGTTTCGAAGGTACTACAACAAGTATTACAATTATTTTAAAGTTTCCCCCCCCCCCCATACGATGTCTACTTAGAATCATGAGCTCTTTAAAATTCCCAGTTAGTAAGAAACTGAAGAAAGTACATTTTGTAGGGTTCCGTAGCCAAAATAACAAAAACGGAACCCTTATAGATTCGTCATGTCTTTCTGTCTGTCAATCGCAGCCGATTTACTTGAAAACTATAAATGCTACAGTTATGTAATTTGGTAAGGATATGTGTTGTATGAACCGCTACATAATTATGAGACTATATTGTAAAAAAATATTAGGGTTGGGGCTAATCTATACATGTAACTGAGGATTAGATTTATTTTCGACGTACTTAAGCGTGTGGGCTACCAATAGAAAGGTCTTTGGAAACGATAAAGTTTTCTAGAACACATTTTTATTTAAGTGAACCGTTTTCGAGATAGCAGCTCTCAAAGTCTAATAAGTGTGTGATTACCCACTCTATTTTTTTAAACCACGCGTTATAAAATTAAAAAAAATTGCGGCCTGCATATTGATAAACTCCTTACAACGATTTTTGGTTTGATTATATTATCTCTTATAGTTTTTGAGAGAGGTTGATTTAACTGTAATTTTGTGTTGTTATTAGTCATTTTTTAGGTAGGTAGTATTATTAGTCTCTTTATTTAAATATTTTCTTAGGCTAAGTCTATATATATAAAAGAAGAAGCTCCCTGACAAAGATGCACGCACAGCCTAAACCTCTGGTCCTAGAGACTCCAAATTTGGCACGTAGGTTCCTTTTATGGTGTAGACGAGCACTAAGAAAGGATTTTTCAAAATTCACCTTCTAAGGGGTTGAAATGGGGGTCCAAAGCTTGTATGGCGAAATAAGATTAGTTGAACTATTTGATCCGAAACTTCGCAAAAGTATTGTTTAAAGTAATTGAGTAAAGGTATGTTAAAGGTTTTTTGAAAATTCAACCCCCGGGAAAAGGTAAAAAGGGTGGCGAAGTGAAAAAATCAAGTTGGGTATCGTTTCTATGGTTTATCGGGACGTAGATCACGAAAACAATAATGATTTTAAAATTTAACGCGGCAGACGTGATGGGGTAAAATTCGAAAAATATCACTATAATTTTATTATTTATGTTTATTTCTGGTTCTAGAGATTCCAAATATAGCACGTAGGTTTCTTTGAGGGTGTAGGGTTCCTCTAAAAAAGGTTAAGTCAAAATCCACTCATTAGAGTGTGCAATGGGGGTCCAAAGTTTGTACGGGGAAACTTGACAATTTAAACTGTTTTATCCGAAACTTCACAGGAGTATTCCCAAACATAAATGACTAAAGACATGTTTTAGGGTTTTTTGAGAATTCAACTCTTGAAAGGGGTAAAAAGGTTAACAGTAAAAAACAACATGGTTATCGTAACTATAGTCTATCGTGTCGCTGTACCGAGGGGTACGTGAAATACCATCTCGTCCTCTGTTTCTCATGGGCTTGCGGGTTATGACAGGGGTATCGTTTTTGTGTTTATTTCTGATTCAAATAAATCTAAATATAGCATGTTAACCAACGATAATAACCTAAAAATCGATACCGAGAAGATGAAAAGTTCTTCATATGGAATTTGAAGTCAAAATTGCAAGAAAAGTTCGCCATCTTGAATTTAGGTCTTAAGTTTATACGACCGTGATAAAAATTGATAGAACGCGGCCGAACCGGGGGTAAAAGCACCATCCACCACACTTAAATCGGTTAAGGCAAACGCGAGATAATCGCGGGAAAACATTAACACGCAGTGAATAGATATTAGAACGCGGGCGAAGCCGCGGGTAACTGCTAGTTGTTATAATATGGTTATAAAAGTATAGTTATATTTTTTGCTACGGAACCCTTTGTGCGTGAGTCCGACTTTTTAAAATTCGATTTTACCCACGTCCTATTTAGACTTTAACAGACGAATGGATGCTCCCAACTTCCCACGGAACCCCGGAACCCTCTAACGAAGTGCTATCTCATTAAAGTTTCATCGTAAAGAACTTCCAGGTGTAATATAACTTTTTCCTAATTACGGTGAATCCCCAATGGGAGCGATGTTGAACTTTTCCTGAAAACGGATTATTCCTGTAAAGAGAAGGATGGAAAAGTCCTACTTAGGAAGGGATTACACTTGTAAATTCTTACGTAAGTTGTAGGGACTTGCGATGTAACGAATACTCGTATTCGCATTCGCATTCGCGAATATTCGCATGTTTTAAAATATTCGCATTCACAAAAAATTTACGCGAATACGTTTACGAAGTACTACATTTCAAGTTGACCTCCATACCTAGATGTTTCGGAACAAAAACATGCGACTCTAAAACTTATACATTTTAACTGAATGATGAAGAAAATTTTATATTTCACTTAATAAAACACTAATGATGCGTATAATCAAATATTTTTAATTTATCAATAACAACCTTTACAACAATAGTTTTTCTAGTATTCAAATCGGGTATTATACAATGTATTTTTATTCGTTACATCGCTAGTAGGGACAGAGATATACTATACTAAGGCCAGCCGTACACCTGTAAGTTCTTACGTAAGTTATAGGGACGGAACTATACCAATTACGGTGAATCCCCAATGAACGGATTATTCCTGTAAAGAGAAGGATGGAAAAGTACTACTTAAGCTGGGATTACACTTGTAAATCCTTACGTAAGTTGTAGGGACGGAGATATACTATACTAAGGCCAGCCGTACACCTGTAAGTTCTAACGTAAGTTATAGGTGTAGGATCTTGAATAAAACAATTATTCTGGTCTTAGGGGTATTTATTTTATATTATCTTCTAAAAGTTAGTTCTTCTTAGTTTAATACAATTTATTAATTTATAATGTGGGAGCGTGCTGTATTCCCTGGCACGGGTGGATAGCAAGAGGCAGCTGTCACACTGACACTTGTCAAGCTTCAGTGACAGTGACAGTGACAGTGACAACTGCTTTTTACTAACTATGCTACAATAAGAACGGAGCTATACTAAGGAATGAGATAGTGATATTCACCTCTCATACCTTAGTATAGCTCCGTCCCTATAACTTACGTACGGCTGGCCTAAGGCCGGAATCACACCTGTGAGTTCTTACGTAAGTTGTAAGGACGGAACTATACCAAGGAATGGGATAGTTATATTCACCTCTCGTTCCTCAGTATAGCTCCATCCTTACAAACTTACGTAAGAACTTACATGCATAATCCCAGCTTAAGAGCGCTCGTACACCTGGATGCTTAGCCAAGTTGCCAATCGCTAACGCAGCGTATCGTGCTTTTTCCTCTCTGTCACTCTTTCATATTAGTGTGACAAAGACAGTTAGCTGCCTTTCGTTTACAATTGACGATTAAGCGTTAGCGATTGGCAACTTGGCTAAGCACCCTGTAAGTTCTTACGTAAGTTATAGGGGCGGGGCTATACTAAGGCATGGGATAGCGATATTTACCTCTCATTCCTTAGTACAGCTCCGTCCCTATAACTTACGTAAGAACTTACAGGTGTACAGCTGGCCTAAGAGCGCTCGTACACCTATAAGTTCTTACGTAAGTTAGAGGGACGGAGCTATACTAAGGAATGAGAGGTGAATATCACTATCTCATTCCTTAGTATAGCCCCGTCCCTATAATTTACGTAAGAACTTACAGGTGTACGCCTGGTCTTAGGTATGAGATAGTGATAAGGCTTGTCCTCGAAATATCTCATAGGTCTGGATTAAACCTGTGAGTTCTTACGTAAGTTGTAAGGACGGAGCTATACCAAGGAATGGGATAGTTATATTCACCTTATATATCCTTGTATAGCTCCGTCCCTATAACTTACGTAGGAACATACAAGTGTACGAGCGCTCTTAAGCTGGGATTATGCATGTAAGTTCTTACGCAAGTTTGTAAGGACGGAGCTCTCCTTCCTCAGTATAGCTCCATTCTTACAAACTTACGTAAGAACTTACGTGCATAATCCCAGCTTAAGAGCGCTCATCACCTGTATTTCTTACGTAAGTTATAGGGGACGGAGCTATACTAAGGGATGAGAGGTGAATATCACTATCTCATTCTTTAGTATAGCTCTGTCCCTATAACTTACGTAAGAACTTACAGGTGTACGGCTGGCCTAAGGTATGAGATAGTCAAAGTCAAAGTCAAACTATTCTTTATTCAAGTGAGCTTATAATAAGCATTTTCGAATCGTCTGACATTATCAAGAGAGAGAAAAAAAAATTACTACTGGTTCTAACCCTACTCCGTTCCTGAGAAGAACCAGTAGGAAACTCAGGTGGACTTATTTTTTCAAAACAGTATAATAAGTTAGGATTTTGGTGGCATTTATTGAACATAGAGCAGTGGAGTCGATGTTACAAACATTTTTAATTTGAATAAATGATTAACTTATAAAATTATAACAAAATAGAGTTCATTTCAAGCTGGATTTATCAAGGAATTTAAATAAATAACATCAATTTTATTTTTGAGAAACTAGACAAATATGAATTTTTAACCGACTTCAAAAAAGGAGGAGGTTCTCAATTCGACTGATTTTTTTTTTTTTGTTGTATGTATGTTACCTGATATCTCCGAGAATAGTGAACTGATTCTAAAATTTCTTTTTGTGATCGAACGTGTATTACCCCGAGGTGATCCCATTGGCACCAAGTTGGGGTCTGATGATGGGATCCTGGAGAAATCGAGGGATCTCTTCAAATGTTATAGGTACATGTATGGCGGTTTTGGTAATTTTCATTAATTTACAAGAATTTGCATTCATAAAGTAGGATTTGAGGAAACCAATGATGGAAACAAATCGGGAATCTTTGAGAAATCGGTTGAAGTCGGTTTTTTAAATTTTTAATTTGGTGATTATTAACTAAAAATGTTGGTATTTGAGAAAATTTATTTATTCAATTTTTAAGGTTCTAGTTCTCTCGAAGACCGTAAATATTATATAATAATCATAAGCTATATTACAAAGAATGATTGAACTTCAATTCATAGGTAGTAAAATATGAAATTATTTTAATACTTAAAATTGGCGGAACCCTGTTTAAAAGAATATATTTATTTATTATTTCTGATTAAATAATTATTCAATCAATCATTAAAAAAGTAAACAACGACTCCACTGTTCTCTGTTCACCTAATGCCATCAAAATTCCTAACCCTAATAATAACACATCATATTAAACCAACATGCATTAAAGAATTTGATAAGGCATGTCCTCGAACCCTTAAAATTTAAAATTTTCAACAATTTGTCTCCACTTTTGGACCATAGGGACCTCAAAAATGAACCAAACGTCTTTGTTCCAGCTTCCATATTCGGCACAACCGTACCAGCTGATCATGGCACTCTGACTGGCGAGCTCGCGGCGCACGGGACCAATCCTAGACTAGCACATTTACTGTACACTAGAAATATGACGCGATATTCTGGATTTAAGAGGTAAGACAAGACAATAGACTTCTAAAGTCTCTAATCTAATCTAAAATAGTCTGTATTTTCAAAACTGTACGATTTACGAGTATATACATAAATTAAATCTGATTAATCTAACTAATCTAACCTATACATACATATCTAAGATTGGCTCTTGTGGCATTGCAGCGAGAATGCTAAAAGCATTTCCTCGCTGTATCGCAATAGTCCAATACTGATGCGTTGTTTCGCCAGATCTTCGGTCTTTAGTTACGTTGACATCGGTAAAAAAACCGCTAGGATCAAGTGCGACTACTTAGACTAGCAACGTCTACCGCAAGCGTCCGAAAAGGTGGGCTAGTATACCCACAAAGTGGGTATGGAACAGCGACGTGGACATGGTAGGCCTAGACAGAGATGGCAGGGCGATTTGGACTCATTCTTTAATAGCTCAGTATTGAAATTCGTCGGACGCCTGCGCTAGTTAGCGCCATTCATACAATTTCTTGTTAGACGAGTGTCCGTTCCGAGTAATCTGCGTCAGCTAGCAAAGTAGTCACCAATAAACCAATACGAGCGGATTGGATAAAAAATAAGTCCACGTTTAAAAACGCAGCGGTAGCTCATCTGAATGCATTAATGTATTAAACGCGAAGAGCGTAATATTATGCATAGCAATGTACAAGTTGCAGAACATTCTCAAAATAACGGGAATACACTCATAAATTTCCGAGAGATTTCATGAGAATTTAAGAGTAAGTTCTCATTAAGAATGTTTCCATGAGAACTTATAAAAAAGTGTTATGAAAAATATTATATTTCACAATTGAGTAAACAAGGCATGAAATATACCAAAAAAAAACATGAATATACCTAAAACCGTTTTGGCATGATTAGATTGCTTGTAAAATTTAAATTGCCGAGAACATTATCTATAGAAGTTTCGCAACTTATGACACTTCCCCTCTGTACATTGCTAATTACGCATACTCTAAGCAACTTACCCTGTATTTCATAAACGCCTCTTACCTTACCAAGCCGCTAAGTGATGTGCTACTGCTTGTGACTTTCACTATTGTGGACGTATTGATAAAACCGAAAGGCACAAAAATACTTAGCTTGCTAAGTTAGCAGACGGTTATGAATAAGGGGGTTAGTGTATTGTGTTGATTGTTGACATCAAGTTCTTTTTTAGACAAAAGAGGGAGACTTCGGAAGACCCGAGATGCAAGCCGTTCATGTTCAATCATAACGTCCCTTACATCACCAACCCTGTGAACGAAGAAGACCAGGGAAAACCAGGAGATACCACGTACTCTAAACAGACCACGTGTATCACTACTATAGAAAGTAAGTCTCTCTCTTCTCTTCCTAACTTTAGTCACACCATACATTATGATAAGTAATAGGTCGTACCCTTGGTAAAACAACGCCACATCTGCAAAAAGTCAAATGTTCAGGAGAGAGGTTTAAAGATTGCGTAAGTGTATTTTGAGGATAACTCTTTCAATTTTGAAGGAAACTTTATGAAATGTTACATGTGTAATTTGGTTAACAAAACTAACTGAATGCCTTATATTGCATCTTATTTAATAGGGTAACGGCCCCAGTGGCCAGCCAGGAACCAGTAGTCGGCCTTTTCAGTCGTTTTTTGGTCGGGAATTGGACGGTTATTCGAATAAACAAATCGCGGGTACTCAAATAAAAGCTCTGATTCCCAATTTGTTGATACGTAGCGCTGCAAAGTGCAGTGAGGGATCGGGGGAAGCAATAAATTCGTTCTTACAAGTGGTGTTCGTCGACGAGAGCGATAGTGTCATGTCCGCCATATTTTTGACTGCATGTGGTGTTCACTTAAAAGGGAAGAAAACTATATATTGATGATAAAAATTATTGATTTCTGTAAATGTTCCGTTTATTTATTAGTTTATCTATTCGATTACTCCATATTTGTGTGGAAATATCATGATCTAACTAATAAATTGAGGGGGCTGACTACTGGATACCTAGTTTTCAACAAAGTATCTAGTGCTCAGCCACCGGGGGCTGGCCTTTGGGTTCTTCATTTAATATTTTATTTGATATTGTTATATACTGTTACGACCGTTAAATTTAAATTTTCAAATTTAGTTAGGCATGCCCTATTCAATTTGATATAAAACCCAGTAGTCGGCCCCATTTGATTTTATTTTTTATCACGGCTGACCAGTGGATTTCGCGGTTCTAGTACTCAGCCACCTATATAATATTAAGGAATATATCGATAATTATTTACTTATAATAATATTATCTTTCTACCTAGTACATTTAGGTATGTATTTTATGTAACTACGTATAGGTACGTTTAGGTACAAGAAAACGGGATACTTAAGATAAAAACATCTAGCACCCCTAGAGTCATGAATTAAATAGGTGCTACATCATCTAAAGACTAGATGATGTAGCACCTATTCAATTCAAGGATTCAAAAAGAAGAAGATAAACAGAAGAAAAAAAAACTGTTGTCTTAGAAAAAAAACAGAAATATCTTTCAACCCAACGACGCTACAAAGAAACTGTAACCAAACAAAAAACTAAACACGAAACAAAACAAACCCAGAATGACGCCAGAAAAATCAATAAAAAGGGCACAAGAAAACAGAAAATAGGTTTTTCAATTGATTCATCAGGTTTGACAGAAAATGATGCAGTTTTAACGGATATAACCCAATCAAAAATAGATAAAAGAATGTGTGATAAAAGCTGAATAGTTACGATTCTTTCTAATGTAATGAATCTGTTTAAATCCCCAGGAAGGAGAATGTCATAGTCATAGTCACAGTAATTTTTTTCATTAAATAAAATACATTGCGTTTATTGCGATGCCAGCAGCCTCCTCAAGTACAAACATAGTTACTGTGTCCAAAAAAATATTTTACTCTCATTAAACCAGCTTTGAGGACTAGTAATATAAAAAAAATTATCGAAAAATAATGGACCTGTTACATACGACTGGCTATACAAATGAACATTAGATCTATGTAGGTTTTGCTGATATTTTTATATTAAAGTTTTGAATATTTTTATATTTATTATAATTAATACTAATAGGAATAAGGAGATAATATATATACTGTTAGCATGAAGAATATTTTTTGTTACGTATGGCCAACGGGTTTCATGCCGTAAATCTTCGATTTAAAAGAGTTAAGTATAAGGAATAAGAATTATATATTCCCCTCACTAGCTCGTAAAGCGCTTGTTTATCCTTTAATACGAGCGGGTAAAAACGCTTTTTACACACTTGTGAATAAAGTAATTTGACATTTCTCTAATTCCTATAGCCCCCTCCTGCCTAGTATAAGTGGATCTGTATGACCGTAGTAAACATGCGCAATCGGAGCTCACATGTTAAATTGGTCGTTTCTCATGTGACTTTGTAAGCCATTGGCAATATTTATATTCCATAAGTAACTCTATTCTACGATACGTTTCGACATTGAGTTTTAAATATTTTCTTTAAGTTAATTTACATTTGGATGAGATTTGTAATCATATTTCCTCGCGATAGTGAGGGGAAAAAAGTTGTATTACACTTGGCGGCAAAGTTTGTTCAACTCTCGTGCCTTGAGACCTTCGCAATGCTCAAGATTCCAGTTTTTGAACCACTCGCTACGCTCGTGGCTCAATTTTGGAGTCTTTCGCTAGCTCAGGTCTCAATATTGGCACGACAGTTAAACAACAACTTTGCCCCCTTGTATAATAAATAACTATTAATATCTTTGATTTTCATATAGATATTGCTGATTTCGATCTCATTATGATAGTAATATACGAAGGCTGAGTACTGGGCACGAAAAGGCTGATTACTGGATTTTGGCGGCTGAGTACTGGGAAAAAGTGCCATTTTTTGTTGAAACTAAATTATCGGTATTTTAAGGATTCCTGTTGTGTTTTTTCTTATTTCGTTTTAAAACTATAATAAACAGTTGATGTAACGATGTGATCCGTTCATTTATCCGACTTATCCTGAATAAATACCGACCGTTCACATTTTAAAAAGGCGTTATAAGGCTGACTACTGGTGCTTTTACCCTACATTACTTTTGAAAATTGTATAACGCATGTGTACATATGGCATTGTTTTACCACGTACTAGGTGACTTATGTGGTCATCCGTCGTTATTTGATGAAAGAGTATGTATCGCAAGTGCACATGTAGCATGGTTTTACAAAGCATCCTATGACACATGTAGCAATAGGTCGTTTTTCTATTGAAAATCATCAAATTACCCCTAGCAAAAGGATATTATTTACAAGAAATAGGCCATTCTTAAAGTAAATAACTCAATCGCGTGTAGCAAAACCCGCCGGAGGTCAAAAATATATTCATAAATGAGGGTTCGATACCAAATAAAATAATAAAAAAGTGTATTTTTAAACAAAATTATCATTTTAATAACAATATTAATACACAAAAATAAAATTCACTAGTAATCTGAAGTAATAACCAAAAGTAATATAGAATACCTCGAATTCTAGTCACATTTCTTCAAATTAAATAATAAAAAATAAAGAGCCCTAATTCTTATGTCGCGTCTTTAAAAGTATAAAACTTTCTACATTACATGGAATAAAAGTATGGTAATAGATTATATCGCGTATATTAATTAATTTAATTACATCCCGACGTTTCGAACACTTTACAGGGTTCGTGGTTTACGGGTGAGTGACAGTGAAGGAAATTGTATGCATCTACCTCCATGAAAATAAGACCATAATTAAAAAACTGCCCACATACAATATATACTAGACCACAAACAGACGGTAAACTTTAGGGGTGGTTGTATATAGGTACTATAAACTGGCAAGTTTAATTTTTGCTAGTAATTCATGATATGTATTTTTAATATAAAGACAACAAATAAATTATCTACGCCGGTTCTAATCCCACAACTCGGACCTGAGAAGAAATCTTTTCCTTTGTATTGTCAGGAAAGTATCCCAATTTTGGAGCCAGCAAGAAACTCAGTGGGACGCTGGGACCTATTTTTTTTTCAAAAAACATTAAAATCAACATGCATCGGACTAAAACATACAATTTTAAATAACATTAAATTTAAAATTAATTTGCAAAATAATACTGCCTGTACTAAAAAGCCTAACGTCAAACTCATCACCCTCACAGTCGATCAGTATGTTCCTTTATCAGATGAACTACCGAATCCCAAGCTGGTGGTAGAGAATAGCTTTTTTCTATCCTTTTCAAGTTTGGATATTACATTATCTCAATGGGCTCGCGCAGCATTCTGGGAACGTTTATCTTCTTCTTAGTGAGAACCAGAGGCTTGTCAAAATTTATAGAATTATTTGCTCTATCTATGGCCATGTTCCCAGACTACAGACTGTGGTAGACGGTGCTTGATATCGGCAGAGCACCTTCAACCCTAACCTTCACCTTCAACGCTTCGTGTGCCCAACATATTAAAGGCTACATTCACAGTCCAGCTTATACATTCCTGTATGCTTAGCACATGATTGTTATATCAGTATGACGCCGCGAGATAGATTTTCCATCTTTACTAACTATATGAATAAAAGAGGGATGGATAGTAGACTAGAGATGGATCTCGCGGCACATATTGTCGCACTCATCCTGTGCTAAGCCTACTGCACTCTTTAAATGGGTGTTACATTTTACAGGCCTCATAAACTGTGTTATCTTCTTCATCAGCTTGAATAGTACATTACCACAAAATCCGAGAAGTAAGGTCTTGCAGGCCGAATAGATATATGAAGCCTGCAAGCCTTTTCCGACTGAAGCTTGTATAGTGATTTTCTCAAACTTGTAATGAAATAAAAAAAGAAATGTTACTAGTCCAGTTTCATTGATTCAAGTCTGTCATACTTCGACGTTTAAAAATAAAAGAAAGTTGCTTCGCCGGCTGAAGCCTGACATTTTGTATGAAATCCTTTTAAATCACTGTTCGCTGGTAGTATCCAAAACTAAGTACTTCCTTGATTGATTTGAAGTACGTCATGTAAAAATTTAATTGCAAGTGTAAGAAAATAAGTTTCAATAGAAGTACGTTTCGTGATTCGGCCGACCCTATAACCCCTCCAACAAGAGGCAGAATGTTGAAGAGTTCAGGTTTTGGTCAGAATATATAACGCTTCTGGACGGCATTGAAGTAACAGATGTAGCTGGAGACATGTCTCATAGCGAAGTTAAACATTGATGAGCTGGAGCAAATGTCCTCGCAATATTTCTGGTGCATTTTTGTTTTAGGTATGCTATCTGTATTGAAGGCAAAACGTTTCCGAGAAAGAGGTGTGTGAAACAACTCCTTTGTTGATGATGTTTAGCACATCTGCAAAGCTTAATTGCTCAGGGTATGGCATCGAAGTATTTCTTCATCAGATGGCATGCGCGAAAACTCCGCAACAGCTCATGAAATTTAAAGTAACACGTAAAAACTCAATGTACTTGTATTTTTAAGGAAAAAGTTTGCAGTGTGTAAAAAAAAATAAAAGTTAGAGTAATTAAGTTAAAAATGTGTTAATACAATTACGTAGGTATACTACACAATTAATACATAAAAAAACTTTTACGTTTATACAGTTAATATGTATTTTCTAGCATTTAAAGTTTTTAAAAACGACGCAAGTTAGACTATGACCTAATAAAATGACGTAAGTGCACGTACATCACTAACAATTCCGTCATATAATGCAGCATCTTGAAAAGCGACTATGAAGATTTTGTAGAATACAAGCGCAAGTGAACATAAGATCACCCTTTAAAAAATCTTGAATTTACGTAAAACGCATAGCATAACATACCATAGTATATATTAAATTAGTTTAAAATAAATTTTTATTCACATATCATTATCCGGAGAAAAATATCGTATATGAACATGCGACGGGTCATTTTATGGCAATAATTAGCACCCAAACAGCAGTAAGTGCACATACGTTTGTTTTGCACAAACATATCCAAATAGCATTTAAAGTAACTCACCATTGGAGATATCATTTCCCGTTTCCATTTTTGTTAATTTTGATTCAACATACGACACATAATAAATGTCCGAGAAAAATGGCGTATCTGATGTTACGATTGCGCGCGCGCCACCGTTAGCGACGTAAAACAACGAAGCATTTGCACAAGTAGCATTATTTTAGGACCACAAATCACTTACGTCGTTTTCCGCGTATATTATCTCTGAAACTAAATAACTTAGAATAAAAATTGTTTTCGTATAATGATAAACGCATATTTTAAAGGTTATTTCCGTAATAAAAACACTTTTGACGGATGATCACATGTTGCGTTATTTGACTAAGGGTGCGAGGTATACACTATACAGGGACTTGAGAACGAAACGACAGAACCCTATCAAAAACGAACGTTAGACTAGTCTAGAGAAAATACTAAAATACTACATAAAAGTAGGTAATAATATATAAGCATTAGTAGTTACATAATTTAACTTACAAACTAACAAATGCTCGATGCACACTTTTTAATCAAAGAGCCCACCCCGTGTAGTTTCGGGTGCAAAGGTGCCCATCACACTGGCAGCATTGCTACGCTGAATTGCGATAGCCAGCCTCTGCGCCAGGAACGACCCAGAGCGGGGGTCCAAACCCCTCTCCCGCAAGCGGCGTCCCACCTCTCCAAAGAAATACAGTGCCTCCGAACACCAACAACCGGTAGTCTCAACCGCTAATGGGACAAACAAATAGATAAAATAAAATGACAATGAGTCGGGCAACGTCAGAATTCTCGAATAATTTCGGGAGGGGAATCTTGATATGATAGAAATAATTAATTGTGATTTTTATGTGACTTTCGAACAAAGACGACTAACGAAATTACCTGACTACACCTTAATTTTTTTTCAGCTGACTTACCGGAAGGACAGGTCATCGTGCTGTCCTTTGTCGACAAGTTTGAATTGGAAGATGGTGCACCGAAGTGTGAATACGATTATTTAGAGGTTTGATTTTACTGTATAAATTGATTAATACCTATTTAAGGGTGAATCAACTTTTTTCTGTCTGTTATTACCATGGTTACGGTGTAGATGGCCCATCAAGGACAGGGTTTAGTATCATAACTATGCATAAAACCAGCGTGACTCAGGCGACCGTAACCATGGTAATAACAGACAGAAAAAAGTTGATTCACCCATTTTTACTCTTACGTGTATTAACCCAACATTAATAATGAGCAAATGAAAACAATAGTTGAAAGCACGTTGGACCTGTAAAAAGGATACCGGTTCAAATCCCGTGACAATTAGAGTCTTTCGAAGTTGATTCCATTTCAAAATTGAGATATTTGTATTTTAGTCACAGGAAATACGATGACGATTGGTGTCTGGACGACCGTGATTTATTTAGACAGTACCCGCAGAACGCCTTACCTATTCAATTGGATTCCACTTAGCACCTATATAATGAAATACATTACACAAAAGCAGACCTTTTTAATGAGACTACTCCCAGCTCTGCTGCGTTTTGGTCCATTTTGCACAGTCCTTTAGCGGTGAATCCCTAAGCAGGGTACTTGACATCTGACGAAATAGTTAAACATTTTGTAGATAAGAGACGGCAAGTTCGGCTACGCCCTGCCTGCGTACAAGTTTTGCGGGAAAAGTTTCCCGCCCACCATCACTTCTGCTGGGCCTTACCTCTGGCTGAAGTTCAAGTCGGATGACAGCATCGAGTACTCCGGGTTCAAGATCAACATCGAGTTTCAACCGAACAGCATGAGCCGTGAGTATCGAGGTTTCAAAAAACCTCTAGATGGCAGAGCACCAGCTCTCTCGCTATACCTGGTTGTCTACCACGATCTACTAATGCAATTCAGTTTAGGATCTAAAGTGAATCGCAATGTGCCAGTTCCATAGAATAACTGTCAAAAACTGACAAGCCGAGCCGTACCTAAGCTGAATCGCATTTAAAAAGTCATGGTAAAAGAAAGAAAACCGAAAGATATCCGGAAAGAAGGGGCACGCAATACATGCATGCACTTTCTATATGAATCACGATTCCTCCCTTAGAGTATGGTCAAAGACGCCAAGCTTTTTAAGAGATATACCTGATAAGATAGATGCATACTCGTAGACCCGAGAAAGACCGGTTTGCTATGTTACGACCGAGCGACCGAGCGGTACAAGCATCAGCCGCGAAAGGTTGGTTTGATTCCCTCTTCGGACATTGGCGATCTTGGTCATTTTTCTTGGTATATGATATCTAATATTTATAATCATCATATCAGCCGAAAGACGTCCGCTGCTATAAGCTGCTATATATTATAAGCCAAAGATTGCCACAATGACTAGTCCTATGCCACCCGCTTCCTCCGGACTCCTGCGACCCAGCTACTCGAGAACCTTTCCGCCCCAACAGCCATCGGTTTTATACACAATAAATACATCCGTCCGATAAAAACTATCCTTTTCCACAGGCTTGAGGCTGGTGCCTCTACGATACGTGTATTTTCTTTAAAATTATTTCTCATGTTGACAGGGGGGATACCTCCAGAGTGCATGATACAGAATGACAAAGATAACGAGAAATTTGGCGAAATCTCATCTCATGACGAGAAGGCGCAGTTGTGTCGCGACAAGAGCCCTGGCAACTTGGACATCCAATGGAGGATTGAAACACCCCCGGATACAAGGGTGAGAATGCTACAATTATATTTCACGCGGATTACTCACGTTTTTTAGGGTTCCGTATCCAAAATGGCAAAAACGGAACCCTTATAGATTCGTCATGTCCGTCTGTCCGTCTGTCACAGCCGATTTACTCGGAAACTATAAATGCTACAGTAACGAAATTTGGTATGGATATGGGTTGTATGAACCGCTACAGGATTATGATACTAAATTGTAAAAAAACCCATTGGGGTGGGGGCCCTCCATACATGTAACTGAGGGATAGAATTTTTTTTTTTGTTGTATATAAGCGTGTGGGGTATTAATAGAAAGGTCTTTGAAAATGATATGAAGGTTTATACATCTCCTTTTTATTTAAGCAAATCGTTTTCGAGATATCAGCTCTCAAAATCTCTCACAAATGTGTCCCCCCCTCTATTTTTTAAACTACGCGATATAAAATTCTAAAAAAAATGTGTGCTATGCACATTAATAAGCTCTATCAATGATTTTTGGTTTGATTAAATTATTTCCTATAGTTTTTGAGGTAGGTTGATTTAACTGTATTTTTTTAATAATAAATTGATAATGGTACGGAACCCTTCGCGCGCGAGTCCGACTCGCACTTGGCCGGTTTTTATAAATATTGGTTTCTAATATTTTTTTCATACGCGGATCCACGTCACAGAATACGAGGGCTTAACACTTTCATTGCCAACGAGTGCTACGCGCTACGCACGTAGCAAAGATGGACCTGCCACAGAGAACTCCCCTCGGGAGTTCCGGGCGATCAATGTATTAAAAAAGCTTGAGAGTCGTGAATGATACAACTGAGGCTCGATTTCACTAAACTTTTATTCAAAGAATAACGCTTACTCTAAGATACTAGTGTCAAATTACTACGGAGTTTTGATATTACTTGATTATTAGCGTGGTTTTCTCTTTAGTTATTATACACAGCTCCACAGAAGTATTTTAAATAATTATAAATTTAATAAATTTCATTTATATCGGGCAACAAGTCAACATTGTATTAGTAACAAATTATACTTAGGTACATTATCTAGATTAGTTACAGTTACTTAATAAATTATAAATGTCAGTAATAAAATAAAAATAAAATCAAAGTAAAAATTGAAAAGAAGCTGAAACAAAACAACATTAGCTCAAAAATTAAATTGAGTTAAATAATAGAAATAATACAAATTAATTAAATTATAAAATGTCAACTTAAATTATAATACATAAAACAGGGCTGATGTAGTTTGTTCCAGCGTCTCACTATGATAACTGACTCATGACTCCATTTCCTGTAATAATAAAATATTACTTAATACAAATAGTCTGTTATGTGAGCATCAAGCTTAGCCATAATGCCACGCTGCAATCGTATACTTTAAGCTATACGTCACGTGACCATAATAATGTATGGAATAGTCACATGATGACTTTTCGTGCGAATCTCTCATTCTCAGACATTTATAACTTAATTAACACTTTCATTGCTGACGAGTGCTACGCGCTACGCTCGTAGCCGATCCCGTGAATTTTCCGCTTTGTAGCGAAAATGGACCTCCCATAAAGAACTCCCCTCGGGAGTTCCCAGCGCTAAATTTGTTATATCGTATACGATTTCAGAATGGCGTCTTGACTAAGTCTGCTATTGTTCCATATTTATTTATTGTTTATTTCAGATTTACTTAAACTTCACGGAGTATGAATTGCAACTCCCCAACGAGTGTGAGGACAATTTAGTTCAGGTTTTTGGTTCTGAACCGAATTTTGATCACAAGTAAGCATAATTAGTACGAAATATTAAATCGGTGTTAGTTTTTAAGGGTCATTTTTTGGTGTTATTCTTTCATGTGGCCTAGGAGAAAAAGTTGCATAGTTTGCTAGAAGAAAATAAATAATCCAGCACGCTCTTCTAACATGATTAGTGGTACCGTGGAACGATGGAAAAGGCACGTAATTGGCAAAAAATCTTTAATTACTTTAATGTTAGTAGACTGTAATTTTATTACGAGTTCAACTTGGCAGCAGCTGTGTGGTGACGGCAGTAAGAATACATTTGTCACCACCCCAACTCCTCCTGCGTGTCGTAAGAGTCGACTAAGGGATTGAAGTGTCATTGACCACTATTTGATAAAACATTGATGATGGGCAGCAGCGTCATCATAGTGGACACATTACTGCGATCGCCAATCCGCTTGCCCAGCGTGGCGATTATATGGGCATTTGCCTCCTAATGTGTTTATACGCATAGTCCATAGGAGAGCCCTACGTCCAGCAGTGGACTATCATAGGCTGATGATGATGAACTTGGCAGCGATCTGCATACGAGTACCACACCTCGCACGCGCGCTCGTTTGTCCACCTACCCTTTAGTATACAAATATTGAGAGTATCGTAAAATTTTATTCAATATGTACTTAACCACCCGGGGTAATTCTTGTTAATAAATATTCTTTAATAGTAAATTGTGCATCAAGGGAGGTAAGTACGGAATTACTAACGACAGTTTTAGAAGGCTTTTCATGACTCGAGTTAGTATTCCGCTTACCGACCGTGATGCATAGAATATTTGTCATCAGCATCACACTTGCGGACAAAAAAAAAAGTTTTAAGACAAAAATTATTCTATGACGTACTGACATTTCTATTACTCCCTAGGGAATTACACTTTTCTATTACTCCCGCTACGCATGCAAGCAATGGCGCGCTTAGACAGCAAGTGTGATGAAAACTTATTTTTACGCTAACCTAGGAGAGCTTAACCATAGCAACGAGTGACCTAAAAAGGTTAAAAAAATGTTTAATATTTTTATTTATTTTCTTTTTTTCGTTCGCAGACTAGCATTTTACTGCGGCTCTATGGCTAGCCCAGTGACCTCAAAGGTGGAGGAAGATGGACTGGGTCCCAGCAATGTGATATACGTACGAATGTTCAACACCAATAAAGCAAAGGAAAGATCCAAATTCAAGGCACATTATACGTCATTCCGGACTTTGAGTGGGGATCGTAAGTATTACTTTTATCAATTGAAATTAAGGAAGAGCTGCGACCATATATAACATGGACGTCTAACGCCAGCTCAAAAATGCCCCCAAAATTAATTGTTCAATTGTGCCAAGATGGGCAGGACGCTTTTCTTAACACCGCACATATTTCGGCGCAACACCTTTGACAAATGCTTACAGAATATAGCCAATCAAAAGTTTGGTGCACCAATCACAACTATTTTTAAATGGCGGCTTAAGTTTTTATAGGTTGACATTTAAATTCTTTGCCGTGATGCATTAAAGAGGGGGTGACATTTGTCAACTAAAATTCAGGACCGTTTTTGAAAGGCAATTTACTATGGCGTGCGGCTTCCAGGTTTTATTTGTTCGTAGAGGAAGAGTATTCAATAACTTAAGTCGTTTGTTCCATAATTATGTTTCGATCCATTAAGGATCTTGGAAAGGAGGACCTTTTGCAAAAAGGTATCCCTTTCGCAAAATTTAATTTTGCCAAATATATCACTTACCCACCAACTTTTTGCAATGATTTACATATATGGCAAAGCAATATTTACCAAAATGATTATTTGCCATTTTTAATTTGACCAAATTTCAATTTTCCAACTGGGTTAGGTCATGTTGGAATACTCGTATGATAATAAATATGCGAAAGATTACCAAGATCTCTTAATGCGATTCGGTCTTCTGCTTATCAGTTTTTGACAGTTATTCTATGAAACCGACACATTGCGATTCAGATTAGGTCTCAACTGAATAGCTTTAGTAGATCGTGGTGTAGCTGTAACTGCAAACGGTAACTGTAGCCTATAGACGCTCCCGATTGGAGAAACAGTAAATTTACAATTCACAATAATGCTGCGGCTAGTGTAAACTTAGCTGTCCATGCGATGTGGGCGGGGGCCTGGCTCGATTTTGCCTGTGTTGGCTCCACTTGGCCTGTCTTGGCTCGACTTTACCTGACCCGGGCTCGAGTTGGCTCTAGTATGCTCGACTTGACCTGTCATGGCGCTACTTTGCCTGACCAGGGCTCGAGTTATTGCCCGCGTTGGCCCAAGCCAGACCCTGCGACTGAGCTAAATTCATGGTCATGGTTTTGTGGTGTAGTTTATAACGATTTGAATAAATAAAAGATGGATTTAAAATAACCAAAAACATTTTTTTCTATTATTTCTATTATTGGTCTAAGGCGACCGGTTTAGCGGAAAACCATACGTGCGAGACGGAGTGCCCATATCACCATTCCCTCCAAGTCATGGATTCGCTCGCCGCTGGTTGCCTTATATCAATGTCGTGGCCGGGCCTTAACGTTTCATATTCCACAAATGTCTTTTTTTTCACAGAGACTTGTGACGCAACTACAGAGCTGGACTGCCAGGATGGGACGTGTATTGACCAGAGTCTTGAGTGTAACGGCATCGCGAACTGCAGGCTAAAATCTGATGAAGACCCGGAGAGTTGCAAGGTATGGTGAAAACTTCTTGTTAAACTGGAGGGCTACCACGATCTACTACTGAGATAATGTGATGGCGATGTGTCAGTTCAAAGACTGTCAAAAACTTACAAGCGGAACCTAAACTTAATAGCTTTAAGAGATCTTGGTAGCCCACGGCTTGTGTTGCCCATTGTGGTACCCATTTTTAGGGTTCCGTAGCCAAAATGGTAAAAAAGGAACCCTTACAGTTTCTCCATGTCAGTCTGTCCGTCTGTCCGCAACATAGCTCAGTGGCCGTTAATACTAGAAATCTGCAATTTGGTATAGGTAGGTATACATATCATTAATCATGCCAAGAAAGTGGTACAATAAAAACTAGATTTTTTTTCGGGTAGCTCCCCAATTGGTGAAGTGAGGATGATTTTTTTTATTTGCTGTAATCCTATAGTGTGGGATATCATTGAATTGGTCTCTTGAAAAGAATAAGGGTCTTAAATGCAAGTTTTTTTCTAAAGTCTATATTTTCGGAGATAATCGTTCCAGAAGAAAAAAATCTGAAATTTGGGCTTTTCTATTTACTATGCGTATAGACGCATTAGGAGGTAAATGCTTGAATTGGCAATCGTAGTAATGTATCCACTATGATGATGCTGCTACTCATCATCATCAATCTTCTATAAAAGAATGGTCAGTGACACTTCAATCCCTTAGTCGGCTCTTACGACACCCACGGAAAGTGTTCGGATAGTGACAAATGTATTCTTACTGCTGTCACCACATGACCAATTTTGTACGTAAAAACGCATTATTAGTATGATATAAACTATAAAGCATTACCATTTTTTCTGTCAGGAAGCAGCTGAGTCCCTAGTAAAGGAGCCTCATATCCTGGTGATCCTGGTCATCTTCTCTCTCATCCTCTCCGGGATGAGCTTTGTCTTCCTCTTCAAATGTATACGGAAGCTGTACCAGGACCACAAGTATATTAAGGTAAGTGGCTAATAACTGGGAAGACAAATTAAAAATAGGATAGAATCCACCGTGGTCACCTATGTATTTAAGTATCTATTTGTTACAAATAATTCAGTAACATTATACATTTTCTTATTAGTAATGATTTTCTGATAAATAAAAGTACTTGTATTGACTTTTGTGATTGGTAGCTATCGACAACCAATCACAAACGAGCACGATAGTGGGGATAAATTCTATCCACGAACATTTCAGTTCGTTGCATGGGCATTCGCTTTTTGGCATCGGTTACAATCACTTGTATCTTAACTAAGTGTTCTAAGCTTTAGTTTTGTAAATCTCTTAGTAATAAAACTTGAGTTCTATTCCTATAAGTGTTTATGTTCTAACAAAGTCCCGGCCCTGAGAGGTAAACCAAGTCGGTTCACATCTCAGAAAGTGGGATTATAGTAACTTAGTGCCCACATAAGGATAACAGAGGCGCTTAAAGATTTGGTGTGCAAAAGGAAAAAAAAAACAACGTAAGTAATTTAATTTTATTTCGATCTACCCTGCAATGATATGTTAAATTATTAATTACTGTTCTAATTTAAAATATCGAAGTGTCGACAAGTTTTCTTTCTGTATTTTTTTTTGACCAGTAAGTTACTTCAGAACTATCAACTATATTTGCCGTAACGGAGGCATTCCGGAGGTTAATATGGTTGGTCAAGCATGTTAATCTTGCCAGGGTACTCCCTGGAGATGAACATGTTTGGTATTTTGGTTCATAATTAGGTAGAAGCTGAACTATATTTGCCGTAACGGAGGCATTCCGGAGGTTAATATGGTTGGTCAAGCATGTTAATCTTGCCAGGGTACTCCCTGGAGATGAACATGTTTGGTATTTTGGTTCATAATTAGGTAGAGGCTGAACTATATTTGCCGTAACGGAGGCATTCCGGAGGTTAATATGGTTGGTCAAGCATGTTAATCTTGCCAGGGTACTCCCTGGAGATGAACATGTTTGATATTTTGATTAATAATTAGCAAAATATTGAACTGTATTTGCCGTAACGGAGCAATTCCGGAGGTTAATATGGTTGGTCATTCGTGGTTATCTTGCCAGGGTACTCCCTGGAGATAGACATGTTTGATGATTTAATTAAAGGTAGGTTGTTTACGTTTAACACGTTTACTGATCGACATATTTTCCTTTGTTTCGAGGCCTCAAGAACATGGATGAACATAGGTCTAGTTCTCGAAGAGAACGTAATAGACCTAGGCGCATCTCTCGTGAGACGATGACGCCGCCACTAAGATTCCTTGATGAGACTAGAAGTCGTAGTCGTGGTCGAGGGCGCATGCGGTCGCCCGAAGAAAATCGTGACAGCCGCTATCGACGGTCGCGGTCTAGGCAGTCGAAGGGAAGGCGATCGCGACTGACAACTAGCCGGTTTCGATCCCGGTCACCCTGTTCAAGAAAAACAAACTCAAGACAACGTCGTGTATGGCGCTCGAGGACACAATCGGACAGTCCAGAGTGGCAAGAGGCGCGCCACTCCAGACCTCCGCACAGAGCTTCACGTCTTCGCACACCATCTCGTGAAGAAAAATATCGTGATCGTGAGTCGAATAACATGTTTATTGAAAGCTTTATCAATGCACTTAAGAGTATAAATAATACAAGCGAACGCAATAAATTTCCTGTTCTTAATAATGTGATCCCTGAGTTTGACCCGTTATGTAAGGAACAAACGATTGATACGTGGCTCCATAAAGTCGATGAATGTGCACAGATCTATAGCTGGAACGATAAACAAATAGCCCACTATGCCCTTCCGAAATTAAGCGGGGTAGCCAAAACATGGTATCAGGGCCTACCCTCGCTGTTATTTTCTTGGCCAGAGTGGAAATTAAAGCTAAGGGAATCTTTCCCGACTAGGGATAATTACGCCGATTTGCTAACGGAGATGCTCAGTAAGAAAGTACGTTATGGGGAGTCGTTAGAAATATACTATTATGCTAAAATGAATCTGCTAAATCGTTGTGAAATATCGGGAAAACGGGCGGTCGATTGTATAATAGCTGGGATAGATGATCGTGGTGTTAGGTTGGGAGCACAAGGGGCAGAATTTACGGATCCGGAGTCGGTACTTAAATTTTTGAAGACTGTAAAAGTCGGTCAAGACAGGTTTACAAATGTGCAGCAAAAGGGTAAAGATACTGATAAGCGACCACATAATAACTCAATTGGTAGTAATAAGGTAGGCCCAGGCCCTCAAAAGCCAGGCGGGTCCATGGTCTGCTACAATTGTAAAGAAACTGGTCACCCATTCTTTCGATGCACAAAACCGAAGATACAATGTTCCAAATGTAATTTATTAGGACATAAGGATACTGAGTGCCCTGGGACAAAGCAAAGTACCCTTGATAAAACAAAATCGGTAATGAAAATAGAAAACAAAGGCGACTCTAGTTCCAAGTACAAGATGCCTATTAAAATAAATGGCTTGTTTTCCGAATGTGTTGTAGATATGGGAAGTGAGGGTACTTTGATATGTCTCAGTGAAATTCAGCGTTTAGGCTTAGAGTGGGAAGTAGGAGAATCGCCGTTGTTAAGAGGGATAGGTAACGTGCCCTATAGTCCGCTTGGCAAGGTCAATGCCACAATTGAGGTACAGGGAATAGTAGAAAACCACGTAGAGGTATTGGTAGTAGATGATTCCTTAATCAATTGTCCTATATTACTAGGGCACACTTTTACCGAAAGGCCTTCAATTAAAATAATAAAGACTGAGTCTGACGTAATTTTTCAACGAGTTGGTAAAGAGTCTGCATCGATTTGTCCACTTTTATGTACGGAGGATACTTGCATAGGGAGCGGCGAATTGAAAGCGATTGCAGTAAGCTGTAAAAACTCTTACTCGGGTAAAGTTTACGTTAACGGTACTGTACGCAACATCAAAGGTCGTGAACATTACTTATTACCCGGTGAATATGAATTAACGCAAGGTCTGGGTAGGGTCCTTATTCAAAATATAGGCGACAATGATTTGATCATAAAAAAAGATAGCCTTATAAATAGAAGCCACACACTAACCGCTGGCTTACAAATACAAAAATTAAATTTTAGTGATCAGTCCTCCTTGGATGAATCGTCAATCAATTGTGGGGAATATTTGACTGTAGAACAAAAAGCGTCATTAAAAGACTTGTTGAATAAATATAAACATTGTTTTTCGAGTGGTTTAAAAGACCTTGGGTTTACAACGGAAACCGAAATGGTGATTCAACTGAATGATCCCGATCCGGTCGTTTATCGGCCTTACCGATTATCCTTCACTGAACGCAACTTAGTTCAAGATATGATTAAGGATATGCTAGAAAGCGGCATTATAAGGGAATCTAATAGCCCATATGCGAGCCCTATTGTTTTAGTTAACAAAAAGTCAGGGGAAAAGAGACTTTGTGTAGATTACCGTGCTTTAAATAGGAAGACCAAGAAAGAGCACTACCCTCTCCCTCGTATCGACGACCAATTAGACTTATTGTCAGGGAGTTCCTTGTTTGTTACCCTTGACTTAGCATCTGGGTACTACCAGATCCCTATAGCTGAAAGTTCCCGAGAAAAAACTGCATTTGTAACCCCTCAGGGTCAATATGAGTACAATAGAATGCCCTTTGGGCTTGTAAACGCACCGTCAGTATTCCAGCGTACCATGAATAAAATTCTCCACAATTCACCTGCTTCATCCTACGCATTGGTATACATGGACGATATTTTGATTCCCGCGAAGTCATTTGATGAAGGGATGGCACGTTTGGAGGAGGTGCTGCGGTTACTAGCCCAAAGCGGTTTAACACTAAAAATGAGTAAGTGTAATTTCTTTTATGACAGAATAGACTACTTGGGGTACGAAGTAAGCTCTGAAGGTGTTAGGCCTGGCTCTCTGAAAACAGATGCGATATCCAAATTCCCTGCACCAGCTAACGTTCACGAAGTTAGAAGGTTTTTAGGCCTTGCTAGTTTTTTCAGAAGATTTGTTGCTGGATTTGCATTAATAGCACGTCCATTAACTAGTCTGCTGAAGAAAGACTCTCCATGGATTTGGGGTGATGCAGAACGGGAGTCATTTGAGAAATTAAAACTGACTTTAGTAGAAAGACCCGTATTAGGACTATATGATCCTACTGCATTGACCCAACTCCATACAGATGCGAGTAAGTATGGGGTAGCCGGCATTTTAATGCAACAGGACAAATCTGGGTTGTTCAAACCTATCGCTTACTATAGCAGACAAACCAGCTTAGACGAACAAAAACTACACTCTTTCGAGCTAGAGACCCTGGCTATCATCACCTCCCTGAACAGGTTTAGACATTATTTACTCGGTATTAGTTTCACAATAATAACAGACTGCAATGCTCTGCGTACCACTTTAAGTAAACGTGACTTAGTCCCACGAATTGCCCGCTGGTGGCTGCAGTTCTTAGAATACGACTGTTCGATAGAGTACCGCCCTGGGGACAAAATGGCGCACGTAGATGCCCTCAGCAGGGGTGCTATAGACGGTAGTACGGATATGCATCACGTATTAGATGTACTTTCAGTTGGTACCGATGATTGGCTTGCGACAGTACAACAAACTGACCAGGACATTAAGAATATCGCAGATATTTTAAGTGATCCGAAATGTAAAGATTCTATCGATATATTTAAAAATTATAAACTGGTAAATGGGCGAGTGTATCGCATACTTGATGGAAATACAATTCGTTGGGTTGTTCCAAGTGGCACTAGGTGGCAGTTACTCAAAGCCAATCATGACGACGTGGGACATTTCGGCTTTGACAAAACTTTGGCGCGCTTACAAAGTACCTATTGGTTCCCGAAGATGCGACGATTTGTTAAGAAATACGTCTCCGCTTGCCTACAGTGTGCACATCACAAGCTGCCAAGTGGCGCTAAGGCTGGTGAGCTACATCCAATACCTAAAGCTATAATACCATTTCACACTATACATGCTGATCATCTGGGTCCTTTTATTCGCACCAAGCGTGGGAATACGTTCATTCTGGTAATCGTAGACGCGTTTACTAAATTTGTGGACATTACGGCTGTGCGAAACACTAAGTCGATCACGAGCATTCGGGTATTCAGAGAGCATTTCAGCTACTTTGGCGTTCCAACCCGCTTGATTACAGATCAAGGGACAAGCTTCACTAGTAGGCAGTTTAAAACGTTTACTCAATCCTGTGGCATTAAGCATGTGCTGAATGCTGTAGCCACACCCCGTGCAAATGGTCAGGTGGAACGGTACAACCGCACCATTTTGGCGTCGCTTGGGGCAATGAATCACGACAAACCAAATGGTTTATGGGATGAACACCTGCCAAACATACAGCTGGGTATCAATACAACTGTACATGCCACTACTAAAAAGTCACCAGCTGAACTTCTTTTTGGCCGAAATTTAACGAACCTATCTGAAGGTTTGTTAAATGATGTCATAAACGAAGTTTCGTCTGAAGTAGTAGAAAGCCTGGAAGATGCTAGGACTAGGGCCGGTGAACTTATTAGCAAACAACAGGAAAAGGACAAAGAACGATACGATAAGTATAGGAAAATAGGAATGCGTTACAAGGAAGGTGATTTAGTTAGAGTAGTAAGAGCCGCAACGGGAATAGAAGGTCAGTCTAAGAAGTTAGAACCTAAATGTAAAGGGCCATACAGAATTAAAAAAGTGCTGCCTAACGATAGATTTGTGGTCGAGGATACGCCCCTCACAAAAACAAGTAAAAGATACGAAGCTATAGTAGCTATCGATAAAATATTTCCATGGGTCTGTTTTGATGGGCCCGTATCAACCGATTGTGATCCCGAGCGTAATGATAGCGATAGCGAATAATTGTGACTATATAACATGTAAGTTAAGCAGGGGATTAAGTTTATAAATTATATAGTATGAAATATGTATTACAAGACTGATTTGGGTCATGTATCTCTTGCTAAAATATTTACTGGTCAACGTCATGGACCAGTAAATACCAGCTCATTTATAGATCTGGTGTGAGGTATCAGGTAACGGATACCTCACATTTTGGCAAGTTATGCGTCAGTATATCAGGTCAACGTCATGGACTAAATACTGCCTATAATGCATTAAGTTAAGTGTCAGGTAACCGACACTTATAAATGATAAGCGACATTTTATTAATCAAAGTCATGGATTAATAAATAAAGGTATCTATCAGTTTAACCCAATGATGTGATGATGAATTATTATTGTGATTATGTAACTTATAATTTTAATTAATCGTAAGGGTACTAAATATCTACACACTTTAATAATCTGAAAATATTGATTGTGTTAATGTAGTATAATAATGTATATTGTTTATTAATTATAATTTAATAATAGTTTTAGATGGAAATTACATAATTAATTTGATCTAGATGTTAATAGCTATAGATACATAACAACGAGGGACTCGTTGAAAAGCGGATGGCCGAGCTGTTACAAATAATTCAGTAACATTATACATTTTCTTATTAGTAATGATTTTCTGATAAATAAAAGTACTTGTATTGACTTTTGTGATTGGTAGCTATCGACAACCAATCACAAACGAGCACGATAGTGGGGATAAATTCTATCCACGAACATTTCAGTTCGTTGCATGGGCATTCGCTTTTCGGCATCGGTTACAATCACTTGTATCTTAACTAAGTGTTCTAAGCTTTAGTTTTGTAAATCTCTTAGTAATAAAACTTGAGTTCTATTCCTATAAGTGTTTATGTTCTAACAAAGTCCCGGCCCTGAGAGGTAAACCAAGTCGGTTCACATATTATATATAAATCGTCGCTTGGTGTCCACATCGGAGCATTCCATGAAAACATCTACTTTTTGTCGCGTAAGTCGCTATGGTAGCTACCCTAATAATTATTACATTTATTTATGTATGTCTATTAGAATTTTTGTTTGTGTTGTTGGTATTCATTTTAAATATTTTGCTTTTTAAATTCTGCAGTTGGGGGCAACTACGAAAATTTTTGAAATCGTGTCTCCTCTACCCAAAGGTTGTCTGAAAAAGATCGCTTTTTAGCGATAAGGCCGCCTTTTGTGACCTCTGTTTTTTGTATTTCTTTTGTTTTGTGTACTTTTATTTTTGTATTACGTGTGAGGTGTGCAATAAAGAGTTGTGTATTGTAATAAAATATGCTAGTTACTAGGAAACATTGTCAATCTTAAAGCCTACGTATGTTAAATTATTATTGTACCGTAACTCAGCTTACTAATTTTATTTTTCAAAAGTATTGAAAAACAGTGTCGCTTGCGATACGTTTTAGCTTACCGTTGGACTAGGTTGATTTGTGTCAAGATACATTCAGACCAAACGAGCATTCGCTGTTCTATCCCCCACTCCACGAAATCAACGAATCACGTTTTGTGTAACAATCGAATTTCATAGAGTAGGGGGTTAGAATAGCGAATGCTCATTTGGTCTGAACGCACATTAAGATGTCCCATGATATTTATTTATTAAAGACGGGACAAAAATCCTCGCTCCAACGGGTTTAATTGAATCGTCAATCCTCAGGAGCACTTAGCGAAGTCCTGCGAAGACCGGCTGGACAAGCTAGTGGAGACCCAGCTGACGCTTGACCCGAGTCTGCTGGGCAGAGACACGGAGCCCCGCGCCAGTCTGGAGAGGGAGAACCACACCAATGAGATGTACAAGCAGCAAAGAAATCAGCGGAAAGTGAGTAAAATACTATTTATAAGTAAGGGATTTGACCTGCTTATCTTACGTTATAAAAATCCCTTCGGAACTTCCTTTTTGAAAGAAAGAAAGAAAGAAAATTTACTTTATTAGCACAATACAACTTATAATAGGTAACTATAAATAACAACATATAAAAACAAATTGCGCTAAATGGGCTGCACTCAGCTTTTGTGTCACGAAATGAGCCACAGGGCACATTTCGCGACGCTGATTTTCAGTGAAACCCAATACGTGGACTAGGTGGTGGGTTTTTGAAAATTTATCAAAAGTAGCCTCCGTAGCCTAGTTGGTAAGTGACCCTGCCTACGAAGCTGGAGGTTCCGGGTTCGAATCCCGGTTTATTTATCACAAATATTTGTTCCTTGGTCATGGCTGCCTATATATTGAAGTATCTACACTGGTACACACATGAAAATCTTAATTGAGTTTACCGTGACTAGGTCGATTTATGTAAGATGTCCTAAGATATTTATTTATTATTTAAAAAAAAATAGGCCTGCTCTACAAATTTTCACTATTCCCGGATTTATCTACTTATATAAGTTTGAGAAATACGTAAGACTAGAGATGCGAGGTACCCGGTAAATTCCTAAGGTTACTGTAGGCAAAGTTACTATTTACGAATATCCCCCATACAGAGCGGACCAAATTATCGGGAACGGCTCACCACTAGTCAAGACGCTATCGCAAAATACACGAAAAATTCGAATATCATCATCATAATTTCAGCCGAAAAACGTCCATTTCTGAAAAATTTGGAGTAAAAATGTTCAAGATCAATTCCACTTAAAAAATACCAAGTACACCAACATAAGAATATGTATAACACTTGTATAATAAACAGGGTGTAAGTCTAATACGGGCGAAGCTCTTAACGGGTGTAAGTTTACGACATAATAAGTACATTCAGATAACTTTTACTTAAAATTAGAACAAAATTATCCATACAAAATAATTCGCCGCGCAATGTAGAGCAATATACGTGAGTTAAACACTCGTTGACAGCTAATTTCAAAAGCAGATGACAAATGTTCGTACGTAGGTACGTGCTGCTCTGATAATCTTAAAAAAAATCTGTGGGGTCATAATTAAGAGTAACTTTTAAAAAACCTTGTAATTCATGATTACACTAATGAATCCCATGCCTGGTTTAATCGATCGCCCGTATTATATTTACACACTGTATATTATAAAATGCAGACTAATTCTGCAAACATGCGCAAATTTTATCGATTACCAATAACAGCTTTCTTTGCCAAACTCAAAACAAAAAGTGGGATTCCAATATTTCTCAAATGGGCAAAACACAATGACAACCAAAAACATTTCACATTAAAGCCGATGGCGCGAAAATGTCATCTAATTTCAGAAAGGGATAAATGTCTCCATAGAATTCTTTCCCCATTAACCTCTTTGAAAAAGCAACCTTATGTTCGTGAAGTAGGGTTCCGTGGGTCGGAAGGGTTAAAAAGGGTTTGGCTTTGGGATCTGACCGCAGCGTGACAGGCAACGCTACTAATATGATTTCGCGACGGAAGAACACGAAATGTACAACAATATACGTAAAGAGTATATGGGCTTTGTTGTTAATTATTACATTGTGTTTAAATGCATGGCTAGCTAACCTCGTAAAGCCCAATGTCCTATTTTTAGGACTACAAAATTTACTCATACCGGCTCAAGACGTCATATTTTTCAAAGAAATATGAATTTTATTTTATAGGACCCAAAATTAAAAATACAATGTCGTTTTTTTAAGGACACTGGGCTATTATTTAACTTATCCTAGAAAAATTATGAGTATTACGAGGCTAAGGGTTCTTCAAATATCAAAATAAATAATTATTTTATTTCACATACGTACTTTTCAATTACAAAAACAAAACATTTAATTCTACCTGTGACCATCATAGAGCTACTAACAATTTAGAAGTCTAAGTTAATTACTTTTATAAAATAACTAAAGCCTAACTACTTTCTATTTGACCCTGACACAGTGTCGCTACAAACAGTTTACCTATGGCAATAATGTGCATACGTCATGTATAGTCAGCATGGTGTGTATTGGCTTCATGTTGATATTTTTAATACCAAAAAATTGATTACAGAGGGTTAAAGCTTTGTAATATTACCTATTCGTCAAAATCCGATTCCAAATACTCAAAATTTATGTTTTCTTGATACTCTGACTCTGATGAAGTTTGATCTTCGTCAGATGTTGTGTCGCATGTATAAATGTGCATTTATCGAAGTAATCTACGTCTAAGTTATCTATTAATTTTCTTTTTGCTTGGGGCTTTATGTTGCACAGTTGGCAAAGTCGCTTCTTTATTTTTAGAAATATTTTTAATCGTCGATCTACAAACACCTTAAATGAGAAAATAATATCTATTAAGTTTAATTATAACAACTAACCAATTCAAATACAACCGCACTATAAAGTGTCAGTACCGGTCATGTCAGTAACCAATTGCAAAACATTTTCCAATGAAATACTATTTAATCCTTCGTCCTTTCTTTGATTTAAATATTTTATTGTATTTAAGACGATTTTTCTTGCTTCTATTGGTATCTTTTTCGGCATTTTTATGATAAAATCGTTTAAGTCGCGATATAATTTCTTTTTGTTTACATCGGTGACATTCGATGACATTCAACGCCTGATGTCAAACAGTAATCATTGCCAGTAAAATAAATTAGTGTCACTGAAAATCCGCAACATGGCGAGGGTCAAATAGTAAGTTGTCAGGCTTTACATTCTTAATACACGAAATTAATTAATTAAATAATAATTAATTGAAAGGGTAACACTTATGGCCTGGCCACGACATTAATCTAAGGTCACCGGCGGGGCGGCAAACCATACGTGCGAGAAGGATTTCCGATATCGGCCACTCGCTTCAACTTATGGATTCGCTCACCGCCGGTCGCCTTAGTTTTTGTATTTTGTTGACGCCGGGACCATTTGCTACTTTATTAGTCGTAAGTCAATTTGTTTTTAGAATAATCGTCAGAATAGTCTTTCTTCTGTTTCTTTTCGTTCTTTGGTGGCAATAAATAATAATTTCAATTAAAGTTTACGTTCGCGTTTACTCGATACGTGATGTAGTCTATCGCGCTCATTCCATTACCTCTTTGCTAGTGGATCTGCTTTTGTTTATTTGCCGGCACGTGGTACGACAACAGGCTATGGTAGCATAAGAAGGCTACAGGCTATGGTAGAACTCATCTGTTATCATCATCATCATCATCAAAAAATCAAAATCAAAATCAAAATCATTTATTTGTTCATCATCTCATCCATAAGACGTCCACTGCGACATAGGCCTCCCCTCTGGACCTCCACATGTACCGGTTAGATGCAACCTGCATCCAGCGTGTCCCGGCGAGCTTCATAAGGTCGTCTGTCCATGTGGGTGGACGTCCTACGCTGCGTTTGCCTAGCCGTGGTCTCCACTCGAGCACTTTTCGACCCCATCGACCATCTGCTCTGCGTGCAATGTGGCCTGCACATTGCCACTTCAGCTTGCTATCATACAACTAATGGCCTTTGCGTCTATTTCAGACGATAACAGGTGTAAATGCCCTAGAGACATCGCTTTTGGTGGCTAAATAGACGTATGCGAGAGCGGCAAACTTTGCCACAAGACTGACAGGGGAAGTTCGTGTCTGATGTGCCCCCAAAGTGCCTTTTTTCCCTTCTGTCAGCTAAGGTTGCGAACCAGGACCCATCGCAATACTTCCGACCGTCGTCAATGCTTTTTCACCACTCCAATCGATTCCCCGCAAGCGTCTCCCAATTACAATGGTCAATTTTAAAGGCCGTCATGTCCCTCTTGGCACAATCTTTAAAGCGAAGCAATGGCCTCCCAACATCCCTTCTCGCTATCATAGTAGTATCTGTTATCATAGTACATAAAATTATACAAACTCTCTTCATTACAGTCCAGCAGCATCGAATCAGACTTCCTCCACCCCAACACGTCCCTGGACCACGATGATTGGCCGGACAGCGTGCCGATCCCGACTGAAGACATCAGGATAGAGTACAAGGGGAGACCCAGGAGGAGTGATGCTAGTCGGAAAGAGCAGTCGTTGAGGTAAATAATCATCACCAAATTAAAAAAAAAAAACGATTTCAACCGATTTCTCCAAGATCCTGTCAGTTGGTGTCTGCGACCATATATAACATGAACGTCTAACGCCAGATCAAAAATGCACCCAAATATAATTCTTCAATTGTGCCAAGATGGGCAGAACATAGCGTTTTTCTTAATATAACGTATACTTTGGCGAATTATTTTTGACAAATGTTTATAGAATATAGCCAATCAAAACTTTGATGGACACAACTATTTCCAAACGGCGGTTTAAGTTTTTATAATTTGACATCTAAATTCATTACTGTGATGCTTTGAAGAGAGTGTGACACTACTTGTCAACTAAAATTCAGGACTGTTTTTGAAAGGCAATTTAATATGGGGTGCGGCTTCCATGTTTTATTTGTTCGTAGGTTTGCGTGATATTGAATTATTCGTGCACGTGCTTAATGCAATGACTTATATGGTTTTCTCATGGATGCCATTGTCGGAACTGGACCAAATTAAAATGGAACCAATTAGTGAACATCAGCTTTCAAATAAAAAATCATCAAAATCGGTTCACCTAGTCGGAAGTTCTGAGGCTGCAACCATATATATAAGGTCCTAATTAATTAGTTGCAGATATTTTACATTAAAATAATTAACTTTCAATATAAATTAAGAAATCTTTTCATGTAACTTTTTTGATTTCATTTTCCTAACAAAAAAAAAATTATATTTCGTCTAAAAAAAATCATCATGTGCATTTTCACATGTCACAATAACACTGTCTGTCATGTCATCAAACGACACAATCCAACGGAAAAAAACATGACATTGACAATCAAGTATTTAATTAGTCGACGTGAAGTGGCCAGTTCCAGTTAAATGGTACGTAAAAGAGGTACAAGAATCTGTTCAATGAGTTTTCATTTAATAATCACATAAACATGGTGTTTTTACGTAGCAAATTTGTTTTTCCGTTTTCTCCAAAAAAACGATTCTGACGCTTTATGCCAGGAACGCAGAATGTCAGATTAGCAGGATGCCAGATTCGCAAAAAGTCAGATTCTCAGAATGTCAGATTCGCAGAATGCCAGATTCGCAAAAAGTCAAATTCTCAGAATGTCAGATTCGCAGAATGCCAGATTCGCAAAATGTCAGTTTCTCATAAGGTCAGATTGGCATAATCCGAGATTCGCAGGCTGCCGGATTCGCTTAACGGCAGGTGGTTACTGTGGGAACTAGGCAGCGAAATATTATTAATACAGGGTGGATTTTCCGTTTGGTTCGGTGAGGGTAGCTATTAGATCCGGTGCTGCTACGCAAAAATGGTCTTAAAAGAACTGTCCTAACTTTTTAATTGATTACGATTGGCATTCACAGATTTTAGAAAAAACATACATGATGCGAGAAAAAGGTCACTATTTTAATTTTTTTTTGGTGCGAATTGATTTTATTTCTATTCTAGAATGGAAATGGAAACCTTTGACTGGTGACCTTTTTTAGTAACCTGTGTTTTTTTTTCAAAATCTGTATACGGAAATCGTAAGAGCCAAACGTAAAATCCACCCTGCAAATTTAATGGCAGAATAATGGCGTGCAAACACTTAAAGATTGCACTTTGTATAAATAATTGCATGAAATTTATTGAAGATGGGGATGATGATAAAATCGTCATTTTGTATACTGAAGTCTCTAAGAGGGTGATCAAGGCCTATCGAGGATCCGGGTCATACTTTGGTGACGGAACCCACAAAGTTTTCCCTAAGCCATTTTTTCCAATTATAATATGCCTCCTCGAGATCCTCGAGTCCAATTTTTACTGCACAAATTTACTTCCTGTGATATATGGTTTGTTACCCAACAAGACCGAGGATACATATATCAGATTTTTTCAGCTTTTAGAAAATAAGTTGAAAATACAAATTGCAACATTTCAATGCGATTATGAGCTGGCGGTGATGAATGCTGTAATTATGGTATTTCCTAACGTGAAGTTATATTGCACTTAACTAAAAGTCGATACGCTTCGTTGTTATCTTAAAATAAGTGCAATTATTTATACAGAGTGCAATCTTTAAGTGTTTACACGCCATTATTCTGCCATTAAATTTACAGGGTGGATTTTACGTTTGGGTCTTATGATTTACGTATACAGATTTTGGAAAAAAACACTGGTTACTATAAAAAGGTCACCAGTCAAAGGTTTCCATTTCTATTCTTGAATAGAAATAAAATCGATTTGCACCAAAAAAAAATAAAATAGTGACCTTTTTCTCGCATCATGTATGTTTTTTCTAAAATCTGTGAATGCCAATCGTAATCAATTAAAAAGTTAGGACAGTTCTTTTAAGACCATTTTTGCGTAGCAGCACCGGATCTAATAGCTACCCTCACCGAACCAAACGGAAAATCCACCCTGTATTAATAATATTTCGCTACCTAGTTCCCACAGTAACCACCTGCCGTTAAGCGAATCCGGCAGCCTGCGAATCTCGGATTATGCCAATCTGACCTTATGAGAAACTGACATTTTGCGAATCTGGCATTCTGCGAATCTGACATTCTGAGAATTTGACTTTTTGCGAATCTGGCATTCTGCGAATCTGACATTCTGAGAATCTGACTTTTTGCGAATCTGGCATCCTGCTAATCTGACATTCTGCGTTCCTGGCATAAAGCGTCAGAATCAAAAAAACACCGTCAAAGCTATAATGTTACAAGTTTCATATACTCTAGAGACCGAGTAGTATCAGCTGTAAAAATATCTGCATCTAATAAATTAGGACCTTATATATCATGGACGTCTAGCGCCAGCTCAAAAATGCCCCCAAACACAATTGTTCAATTGTGTCAAGATTGGCACTGGGCAGGACATAGCGCTTTACGTGACACCGCGCATATTTCGGCGCAACATCTTTGACAAAATGTTTATAGAATATAGCCAATCAAAACTTTGATGGACCAATCACAACTACTTTAAATGGGGGTTTAAGTTCTTATAGCTTGACATTCAAATTCATTGTCGTGATGCATTGAACGGAGGGTGACACTTGTTAACTAAAATCCAGGACCGTTTTTGAAAGGCAATTTAGTATGGTGTCCGGCTTCCATGTTTTATTTGGTCGTAGTTCTGAGGTAACAAACATATAAAAAGTACATTCGAATTGAGAACCTCCTCCTTTTGAAGTCGGTTGTATATGACACTTTGACACCTTGTACTGACACCTAAACTGAAATCAAAAAATCAAAAAATCTGATCAAAAATCAAAATCATTTATTTGTACAACATAGGTATGTACGTATATACGTACAGGTCTCATATTCACAAATTTTTGTACCACTATGCTGTGCCTATAAGGCGTACAATTTTATTTATGGACTGTGCCTGCATTCTGTACACAGTTACCATTATTATAAATCCAACAGAAACTCGCTAACACTATAATACGCTTTATCCACTAAAAATTTAAATAAATTACTTTTGAAACGAATAATGTCATCTGTATTTCTAAGTTCATTCGAAATTTTATTAAAAATTTTAGGTGCCATACCAAAAATACTTTTCCTTAATAATGCAGTTTTGGCAGGTAAGGTATTTATTTTCGTTCTGTGACGTATACTTTTAAACGGACTAAATAAGTGTGAATTGCATTTAACAAAAACGACAATTTCAAAAATATATAAACAAGGTAAAGTTAAAATCCCTAAATGTTTGAAATATGGTTTACAGGATTCAGATTGCTGGATGCCACATAGTGATCGAATACATCTCTTTTGTGCTTTAAATGCAACTTCTCTGTCAACAGAATGAGCCCAGAATATAATACCATACCTTAGTGTCGATGTCACATAAACTTGGTATGCTGTTAAAACAAGTGACTCATTTACAATTTTCCTTAAATTATAAAGAACAAATGAAAATGTATGTAATTTCTTACATATAATGTCAATTTGGTTTCCCCATGTCAGCTTATGATCTACACTTATACCTAAAAATTTTGTCACATCTGAAAGTCGCTATAATGTCCTCTCCAGGTCTCCATAGTCGTTCCATTCAGATACTACTAACAGTTTTTTTATTTCAGATTTTTCTTAATTTTTTCATTTTAAAGTCATTCTTTGTTCCAGGAGTAAAGCTTCAAAGGAAGAAGAGAGGAAGGAGATAAGAGACGCGTCGGTTGGGGCGCCCGACACGAAGGAGTCCGGTTGCCAGACGAGGGAGAGTCTGTTCCAAGTGGACACCGCTCCTAGTTCCGATGGTAAGGCAAAACTGTATTATATGCAATAAGACTGGAAATTTATTCAAAATTCACCTTATCGTAGAAACCGCGATATGAAGTTTCATATTACGCTCTTAGAGATTCACTGAAAAGTAATTACTAAGTACGAGTATATTATACTCGAATCTCGCAACTAAAAATGCTGAGTGAGATTTCATTTTAACTAGACTTTTTTTTATCATTTTATTCTCAAAACTGCAATTCATGTACATAGATTAAATCTAACTAATCTACTTAATCTAACCTTTATCTAAGATTGGCCCTTGTGGCATTGTACCGAGGATGCTGGCTAGTTCTTTGTTCTATTTTGTGTGTTTTATTTACTGTATTTTTTTTTCTTTCTTTCTTGTGCTCCTTTAGCAAAAAATAGTCAAAAACTGCAAAATTTAAGTACTATGCCATCAGCCTATATCAGTCCACTGCTGGGCAACAGCCTTTCCTTAGCTTATGCGTATGGACGGAGGTAAATGTGCCGTGTGGTGACGGCAATAAGAATACATTTGTCACCACCCCAACTCCTCCTGCGGGTGTCGTAAGAGTCGACTAAGGGATTGAAGTGTCACTCATCATTATTTGATAAAAGATTGATGATGGGCAGCAGCGTCATCACAGTGGACACATAACTGCGATCGCTAATCCGCTTGCCCAGCGTGGCGATTATGGGCATTTACCTCCTAATGCGTTTATACGCATATTTGATAGTAGAGGCTTACGTCCAGCAGTGGATTATCATAGGCTGATGATGATGATGATGAGGAGGTAAATGCCCATAATCGCCACGCTGGGCAAGCGGGTTGACGATCGCAGTAGTGTGTCCACTATGATTCACGATGATACTACCCATCATCAATCTTCGACAAATAAATGGTCAGATGGTCAGTGACACTTGAATTCCTTGGCTGACTCTTACGATCCCCACGGGAAGAGTTGGGGTGATGCCAAATACATTCATACTACCGTCACCACACGGCATTTAAATATTCATCATCAAAGCCACAAGACGTCCACTGCTGAACATAGGCCTCCTCTCAGGTCCTCCACGTGTACCGGTTAAATGCGATCTGCATCCAGCGTGTCCCGGCGACCTTCATAAGGTCGTCTGTCCATCTTGTGGGTGGAGGTCCTACGCTGCGTTTACCTAGCCACTTTTCGTGGTCTCCACTTTTCGACCCCATCGATCATCTGCTCTGCGTGCAATGTGGCTTGCCCATTACCACTTCAGCCTGCTAATCCGGAGGGCTATGTCAGTAACTTTAGTTTGCTTACGAATCTCCTCCTTTAAATATTATAATACAAATACTAATAATTTATTCGTGGCAAATATATATTAACAAGCATGACAGGACAAAACAAAACAGACAAATTCAGCATTAAATATTATACCACGAAATGGACTCGCCTCAGCATAATGTCGACCCGAAAGCCAACGCTGGTCTTCCGGCGAGCCCATTTTTGTAGCCACGATTGCAGCGTGTGAATTTGGCCTAACAATTTGCGTCTAATGGAAGACGCCAAGTAGGGCAACACACAGATAAGATGACGTAACAAGGCCCTGTGTCACATCAATTTTTGAATTTGATGTTTCAATATGGTATCTTTCTCTAGGAACAAACTCCTCAAACAGCCGCGGCTTCTCCACATTCGGCTACTCCGGCGCAACCATCGTGCGCCCCTCCCCCGCGCCCGCCAACACCTCTGAGATCACCATCGAACTACTACGGCAGGCGACGCCGCAGGAGTCCATCAAACGTGAGTTACTAAATTCCACTTTAGATGGCGCTGACGCGAATGGCGATCTTAAATCGCGCTGTCAAATTTCTTGGTACTTTATTTTAGTCAGATCATCAGGTTTTTAGGTGCTTGAATGAATACTGGTGTAATTCGACGCCTATTCGGCGGCCTAGAGGAAATGCGAAGCTCGCAGATGACGTCATAGCATATGTTTTATTCCCGTTTTCATTGACAATTACATTGAACAATACTTTCACGACGAGGTTTTAGTTAACTGATCAATCTGTTAAAATATATTATAAATTAATAATATGTGAGAGTACTGTATTTTCTTTTTTCGAGCAAACTTTTCAATATTTAACTTTTTATAACATCGGTTTAGACATTGGTCTAAGGCGACCGGCTTAGCGGAAAACGTATAGTGCTCCCTCTCGTACCCATATCAGCATCCCGCTCCAACTCATGGATTCGCTCGCCGCTGGTCGCCATAGACCAATGTCGTGGCCGGGGCATAAGGCATAGGAAATACATTTCCCACATTTAAAATTATGTCACAATGAGTTTAATGTATTTCTATTATTTGTCTGCCTGTTAAGGGGTTCCAATATTCTTCTATCTTATTAATTCCACAGAAAAGAAATTCGACCGTCGCCCGATGAGTTCCGAGACCACCCGATCAGCGCCCGACGTCATCATCGTCTCCAAGCCAATTCGCTGAGGGTGACCTTCGGGGCCCCCCCCTTGGGCCCCGACCCCCCCTGGCTCCTGGGTCCTCCCCCCCAGACACCGGCCAGAGGGAAGCTACCAGATCTACGAACACACAAAAAGCGTTTCTTTCGAAGACTACGACGGTTACTACAGCCAATACTTCGACGAAGGACCAAAACTGATTTATGATTATTGTTTGAAAAGTGACTTTTATAAGAAAGCTAAGACGCTTCCGAGGAATCTTGGGTCGTCTGTGGATAAGGTGTATCCGCAGAGGTGTTTCTGTGAGACGGACTGTACGAAGAGGGTGGTGGTGAAAGCTGATGTTGAGCCGAATAGATAGCATTCGATGAGGTTCTAGACTTGTGTCTGGAGCCTAAACTTCAGGTTTGTTAGTAACACTTCTTTTTCACCGACGCTCATATGTAAATTATTTTTTGTATACATTTTACAGCATTACCGACGTTATTATATTATGTGTTAACGCAGTGAAATAATAACACTTTTATTTTACGAGACCACGTATCTTTAATAGTCTTTTACACAATCGTGTTATAATAGAGAGCTTTTCAGTCGAGTACCTTGTTTAGGTTATGTCTGCTGAGATACTTTCTGAGAGGCCTAAGTAAGGTACGAGATCGAAGAGCTTAATTATAACACTATTGTGTTTATACACGACTTTTTCTACGAGTAAAAAAAAGTAAACAATATTAAATAATGAAATGAATACGCTGAAACGAAGTGCAAATCCTGAGGTGGCCGCTCGTTGATGTATTTTTTGCTGGCACGCTATTGGTAGAATTCTTTATAGTTACCTACAGCATTGTATAATGACTTCATTATAGTTGTGTTAGTTGTGTAGCGAACTTGATGTAAATGTATATGATTATAATTTTGGGTACGTAATCTTAATTCACAACAAGAATCTGAATTTTTGGTGTTCTATGCGTCGGTGAAATAGAAAACTAGACTTACCACGAATTCTGTCTCTGTCACTTCAACTAATGCATCACTTGAGAAACAGAGAAAGATGATCGAAACTTACGATTTTCGGAATTTGCGGTAGGCTCCATTGCTTAGTCAAGTTGCCAATCGCTAACGCTTAGTAGCGTATTGTAGTTTTCCTTCTCTGTCACTCTTTCAGATTAGTGCGAGAAAGACAGTTAGCTGCCTTTCGTTTACGATTGACGATTGAGCGTTAGCGATTGGCAACTTGTCTAAGCACCCTGGTGTGCATTGAATGTAGTAAATGTTGGACAATACAGGCCTGCTACCGCGAACACCGAAATTCGTAAATTTCGGAGATTTGACTCTGTCACTCCAACAAAGGCGTCATTAGAGTGACAGAGAAAAATCACCGAAATTAGCAGATTAGGTAGTTCGCGGTAAGGCCGCAGTTTCTAGATTTAGAAGAAACGGAACAATTTAAAGTTTAAAATACTAGTATAATGTTACTAGAGAATTCTTTTGATAAATAAGCATTCTTATAATTTATTTTGAATGTTTTAAATGAAAACTATATGGATCGATAATAGTCAATGTCAATGTCATAAACGGGCGTTTTCCAAATAAAAAGCAAACCTTAATCATTCGAAGCAAAATTACGAGCTGATTCGATTAGATTATAAAAAATATGTCCCAAAATTTTCGTTCAAAATTTGAGATTCCGTTACGTGTCGCTCGTAGTAAGTTCATACAAAAAAGTGACGCAATAGATTATACGCCAAGGCCGTTTAAGTGGGAAATGTCTCGGATGACGAGTAATTGTAGGCCGAGGCGAATCCGAGGCCGACAAACATGTGATCCGAGGCTTTCCCATTTAACGGCCGAGGTGTGTATTAGTACATTGTGCATCAAGGGAGGTAAGTACGGAATTACTAACGAGAGTGTTAGAAGCCTGACGCCGTTAGGCGGAGGGCTTTTATGACTCGAGTTAGTATTCCGCTTACCGACCGGGATGCATACAATGTTTTTCATCACACTTGCCGACAAAAAAATAAGTTTTAAGAAATAACATTATTAAATGACGTACTGACATTTGTATTACTCCCTAGGGAATTTCACTTTTCTATTACTCCCGCTGCGCGCGCAAACAATGGCGCGCTTAGACAGCAAGTGTGATGAAAATATTTTTTCTGCTCAACGGAGCCGGCAGGCGGCAACTTAGTTTAGCGCAGCGGCCGGCAAAGTGCTGTTTGGCGACCGAAGGGCAGAAAATGATTTTTTAGGTCATTATTTTTTATTATGTAGGTCAAATCAGCTCATTATTCTTATTCGAATGACCCCAAGCTCGTCCAGATTTGAAAGAATCAGGTTTTAGAGATTTTTTCGGGAAAACGCCCTAAAACTATCAATGTGTCAATTGTCTCGCACATTTGTCGCTTTAATGACATTGACAGTGAAGTTTTTTTTTCGACCGGCGTAAATCGGTTTAAGCGACAACAAATATAGCAAGCCCTTACTACAGTCCATCCATCCTTTGTTGTCTTGTGTAGTAAACAACTTTCTAACCTAAAAGTAGACATTTTCTGTTGTAAATTGTTGTTTTCTTGATTAAAAATTAAGCAATTTACTAATCACTGCGGAAGGTCTGCACAAATACGGACATAGGTATTTTTGTATAGGAAAATAAATGTGGCAGTTTACAACAGGAAACGTGTACTTTTAGGTTAGAAAGTTGTTAACTAGAGAAGACAACTAAGGATGAATGGACTTTAACTAGTCATTGGATTTATCATACCACGATCTGACTAAAAGCTGTTGTAGAGTCGATGTTCGGCTTGCATGTTGAATCATACTCAATATTGCTCATAAAATTAAAACTTTCGTGTAATTAAAGTGTTAACTGACGTGTATTTAGTCACTTATCTGGTTATTGTTAAGGTTTTCTCAAACTTACCTATTAATTATTTGTAGGATTACAAAAAAAAATTAACAAAAGCCGATATAAAATTTAATTAATGTCCCAAGTACTCTGTCCAAGTGTCCAATTTAAAGCATATCAAAAAGAACCTCTAAGACCCTTTATAAAAAATAGGTACTTATTAAAAAGTAGAGAAACGGATATCAAGATATTAATGAGAATAAATATCTTGGGACATCTTACACAAACCGACTTAGTCCAACGGTAAGCTAAATTAACGCTTGTGATGTGGGTACCAGGCGCCGATACAGGGTGGAACAGAACGACGATCTTTCCCGCTACCGACCGAGTCTACCAACCATTACGATGAACTTTCAGTATGGGACCAACATCGAAATATCTTTAAAAAAAATAACCCCTCATACAAAGTGACTGATTAGTTAGAGCTCAATAGTATGAAAAAGTCAATTTTTCATGTACGTTTTCGATGTTGGTCCCATACTGAAAGTTCATCGTAATGGTAGATAGACTCGGTCGGTAGCGGGAAAGATCGTCGTTCTGTTCCACCCTGTATACAGTGTGGAAATTAAACTCAGGCCCTGGAGGAAAACTACTTGCTAGCTCATTTTACTTAACGGAGACATTCCTTTATTTTTGAAAAGAAACAAATCTGTATTAAAAGATTTTTTTAAACTCATTTGCTTCGCCCGGGACCTGAACCAACAATTTTTTTTAAAAATAAACACTCTTTATTTTATTATACTAATCGATAGTATTAATATTTGGTGCCAACGGGACCATCTCGAGGTTATACAATTAAAAAAGTTTGAAATCGGTTCACGATTCTCGTAGATAGGTATCGGGTAAAATACTCGTACATAAAACAAAGAAAAATCAGTCGAATTGAGAATCTCCTTTTTTTAAGTCGGTTGAAAATGCCCTTAACACTTTCATTGCGGACGGGTGCTACGCGCTACGCTCGTAGCCGATCCCGTGATTTTTCCGCTTTGTAGCGAAAATAGACCTCCCACAGAGAACTCTGTTAAACAGAGGACGACCATTAAAATTTCACCTTGTATCATTTAAAATGTAATGTTAATATCTTCTACACACATTGCTTTAGTCTAATCGTGTTATGGTACATACAGTATGTATCACCTCATAGAGCAAAGAAAGAAACCTATTAATGTTTAGATCATACTAAATAACTTTTACTATGGGGCCAAACCCGAATTCACGAAAAAAAAATTGACAGTTTCATACATTTTTATTGCGTAATCATGAACACGTTGTATGGGAGAGTAATTTTTTTTTCACGAATTGGAGTTTGGTCCCATAGTAAAAATTGTTTAGTATGATCTAAATATTAATGGGTTTCTTTCTTTGCTCTACGAGGTGATATATACTGTATAATTCGAATGTTTGGTAAAGTCGATGTTTTAGGTGCTTCGCTAAAATAACGACTTAGGGACTTTTATTTAATATTCAACTTGTGAACGGGAAGATTTCTTCAAAGCTAATTGGTAGAAGTTTTGAATCTAAATTATAAAGTTTAGCCTTAGAGCACACTTACATTATGCATTAACAAATTGTAATTAAGACTTTCTTTACATTGGTAAAAAAACCTACAAATGTTTATGTTGCAATAAGACGCATTTGTGTATTAATCATGTCAATATAATTTTGGGATCTGTAATTATGAAAATACCCTTAAAATAATATAATTTTAAGGTTGTCCATATTTAATTCATTACGTGACACTTCAATCCCTTAGTCGACTCTTAAAACACCGGCGGGAAGAGTTGGGGTGCTGACAAATGTATTCTTACTGCCGCCACCACACGGTAACATTTAACCTAAATTACACATATATACATTACATACATAGTATTATAGTTAGAAGACCCGAGCGGATTTGAGACAGAATGTACACAAATGCGTCTTAACCTTTATGAAACTTTGTCAAAGGACTTAATCCAATAATTTTAGTTTCAAACGATAGCCCTGGGTCCAATTCGGTTGGCCTAGTGAAAAAGGGTATAATTCGGATGAAATTACTAAATATTCAGTCGACGGTAAAAACTTGTACCAAAAACATAATTTTTGACATTATCTTGCTACGTTTAAATGATTCTCGCATGTTGGCTATATAAAGTTTTCTGAAGCTATGAATTTTATATTTTTCCCTCATAGCCGTCGTCTTAAGGTTCAAGAAAATGCGGCTCTTTTATTTTTATGTCCCATTGTTAACAAATTTTTTTTAAGTGATTTAGATAACATTCGTGCAGTTTTATGGATAAACAGAGCCTAATGCTATCATCTGCAGTCAGTACAATGAAATAGAAGAAAAACAATGTCACACGTGTCATTCATTCAATTTTTCTATTTCATTGTACTTGTTTCGGACGAAAGCATTAACACGTTGAACGCCACGCCAAAAATGTAGTCTTTCCATTGGAGCCACAGGGGTCACCGGTGAGCCTAACCATGTTGAACCATTGGGGCCACGGGGGTCACCGGTGAGCCATCGCGAGCCTTCATTTCAAACCTGTTTTACAGGCCACCGTTCACTTATTCCATCCAAAAACGTATGCAGGGTGAGCCGTGTGGCCCTAGAGAAGATACAAAATGCCTTGGTTCTTTTGTACTGTAAAGGACTTATGATTTTTTCGTCATTTTGTGAACTTAGTTAGGGTTGGCTAACTCGTCATAGGTAAAATACAGTTGAAGACTTGCAAATAAAGATTTTAAATATCGAGTTTGGTAAAAAAATAAACTAAATTAGTTTTTAATGTTTAGATTTATTATTTGCCTAATTTTAAGCATATAATACAACTTTTAGTTAAGTTTAAAAATAGGTAGCGTCGTCGACTTACTCGCTATCAAGATGGCACTAAAGTTTAAAAAAGCTTGTATTCTTGAGCTTTTCGTAAAACAATTTATCACAATTGGCATAGCAAACTTAAAGGTATTTATTATATAATTATAATTCTTATCAAAAGTAACAAAAGTACAAAATCATAATAGATAGTGAATTCTGTCATGGTTTGGCTCCGGAATTGTTTAGAAGGAAGCTACTTTTTAGATCAAGGGGGGCATTATCTCCAGATCGACGTCGACGGAGTTGCTATGGGTAGCCCTGTGGCACCGGTTTTAGCAAATAACTGGATGGAGCATTTTGAGGCCAGCATAGATCTGCAACCATGGAAGTGAAATTATGAAAGCGGTATGTCGATGATGTCTTCTGCGTTATGAGAGGTGGCAAGCATGAAGTTGAGCAATTACTCCAGTATCTCAATTCCTTTCATACTAAAGTCAAATTCACATATGAATTGGAATCGGAGCGTAGTTTGCCTTTTCTGGACGTGAAGGTGATAGGTCGAGATGATGGTTCTTTGGCGCACACTGTCTATAGGAAGCCCACACACACAGGCAGGTATTTGAACGCTCTGTCTCACCGGCAGCTTCAGTCTGTGGTTAATTCTCTAAAGAACAGAGCACATGACCTTTGTGACCCTGAATTTCTGGAAATTGAGTTATCGCACGTTCAGGTTCTGAAGAGAAATGGCTACATAATGAACAGACGGCAACCCAGACGAATATCGAGGAAGAAACATTCAGATGTTGTGAGGCGACCAGCATTTTTGCCTTATGACAGGGGTGTAACGGACAAAATAGGTACGCTTTCGAATAAGTATTCCATACCATCCGTTTATATGCCGTTATCAAAGGTGGCAGGCTATCAAAGGTCGCCTAAGGATGTTTTACCTTATCACACACCGGGCGTTTATAAGATCGATTGTAGCTGTGGTAGTTCCTATATTGGGGAAACTAAACGCACCATAGCGGAAAGGGTCATGGACCATATCACGACTGTTAAAAAGCGTCAAACGAATAAGTCTGCTGTGGCCGAGCATTTTTTGGAGTCTGGACCTAACCACTTGAGCTCCATAACCCGAAAGTCCACTCAACCGAGCGTATAATACATCATAGCCGAAAAGTATGTGAAGCTATTGAAATTAAGAAACATCGGAATTTTAATCAAAATGAGGGGCAAGGAATCTCGTCCGCGTGGAATCCCGTGATTTACAAATGTAAGCGTGGTGAAACATCCATTTTAAAGCCATTGGATGTTGTGAGTGTTTTATGTAGACCTTGTGACAACCCTAGCCTAGAAGTGAAAAAAGCTTAATTGTCGTTACAAAACTGACATCGACGATCTTTTTTGTGAGAGTTAAGCTAATTGGGTGTCCCTAGATGTGAAAATGCCCGGATACCAGCCGTACTGATAGTTGCGAGACTTGCGAATGCGCAGGCAAATGCGGGGTGTGCGGACGGGTGAGCCGCGGCGTGACCCCGCGGCCACCGCGGAAGGAACTTCACAATTCCTTCCGTTCAGGCCACGCGGCTCACCGGTGAGCCTTTTAATGAAACTCGAGTTTTTATGACGTTTAAGCTAGTATCTCCTAATCTATTTTGCTAAATATAATATTCTGCATCCAAAATGACCAAAATCTCATTTTTGAGAAAATAGCCCATTACTCAATTTCACCATGGCCTCAACGGAAATATCGTGAAGGCTCACCGGTGAGCCGCGTGGCGTCCAACGTGTTAACTATTCATCCATAATACTGCACCGTCATCTCACTCACTTAAAAAAAGATTGTTAACAAATTATACGACATAAAAATAAAATAGCCGATTTTCTTGATCCTTAAGACGACGGCTATTCATTACCTTCTGAAAACTACATAGCCAAAACTTACTTACAACAATGTATAATACTCACAAATTATACTTATGTTTGTATAAACTCAGCCAGTGATAGATGACGGCCAAATATCAATAAAATATAGTTAATGTAAATTATTAAAGAGTTACGAATGATGATTTGATCTATAGTAATTTGTACAGATTTTAGAGACTAATATTGTAGACCAAATAACTAACGAATATTGTGATGTCACAAATTGATTTAATAAATATTTTAAATGTCAACAATCAATCAATCTAGCTAATACTTATTACATAATAAAGACGGCGATCATCATCAGTCCATTTTAGTCGACTGCTGGACTTATGTTTCCACGCGCATGGAACATAAATACCCATAATCACACTTGGGAAGCGGATTAACGATCCCAGTAGTATGTCCATTATGATGATACTGCTGCCCATCATCAATCTTGAATAAATCAGTGACTTAACACTTTCATTGCGGGCGAGTGCTACGCGCTACGCTCGTAGCCGATCTCGTGATTTTTCTGCTTTGTAGCGAAAATGGACCTCCCACAGAGAACTCCCCTCGGGAGTTCCCCGCGCTCAAAGTGTTAAATTCCTAGTTGACTAAGCTTTAACACCCACGGGAAGAGTTAGGGTGGTGATTGGTCACCACGCGGTATATCATTATTAAATCCGGTTTTCTTTTATATCATATTATATACCGTTCCGCATTACAAAGAAAGACATACAAATATGGCTGACTTTCTATAGAATTGGAAGACTTTGACATATCGTGAAACACGTTCGCAGATATATTTTTAAGTTAATAATAATAAATATCAAGATTGTTTTCAAAACTACAACTTTAGGCTTAGCACATGATTGGTGCGACAGTATGTCGCCGCGAGATAGATCTCCCGTCCTTTACTAGCTATATTAACAAAAGAGGGACGGATAGTCTGTCTCGCCGCGAGATACTGTCGCGCCAATCATGTGCTAAGCTTACTTATGTACGTAGATTAAATCTAAGTAATCTACTTAACCTAACTATATCTAAGATTGGCCTTTGTGGTATTGTACCGAGGGTGCTGGCGGCATTTCCTCGCTGTATCGCAATACTGATGCGTTGTGCGAGGAAGTCGTCAACTCTTTGGTTTTGTTACGTCAACCAGACGTTTCGCGATCTCAGCAAACAATTTGTGTGCGCTGGGATGTTTACTAAAAGTGCGTGATTTTGAAATACAAGTTTTCTGTTTATTTACATATTTTTGTGTTCTTTTAACAAACGGTGTAGATTAAATTGATTTGTGACGTCATGATGAAAATAATTGATTAACAGTTGTCATATTGTTTATTAATTCAAAATATTATTGTATAAAGTTTAATGTCGATTGGTTAATTGTAAAATGTTAGGGTTAAGAATTGAATAATGAATAATGAATTGAATTGTTATTAGATTGATTTAGTTGCATTTTCATGTTTGAGTTTTATATTAAAATGTTTATAAAGAATAATTTGTTTTATTGTATCATTTGGAAAAATAATTTAATTTTGGTGACATTGGTGACCCTGCTCATACAGTAATTGTTTTATTTATTTGTGTGTAGAATTGTTGTTTCTGTCACAATAAGAAGCATCTAGCGGGCCAGCAAGGCGGTGGCAACTGACAGGTTACTGCTGGTCTCCTGTTCGTTGCCGCCGCGATTTGGGCTCCACTTTTCACTTACGATCAGGTGGAGTGGAGCCACTTTGTATTGCCAATATAAAAAAAATTTGGTACGATAATATTTGTATTTCACTAACACTAAAATAGGCATTGGGCCCATACGTTCTAAGAATGGGCATTTTCATTTTTAGGGACACCCAATTCGCATGAGATTTTTAACCTTAGTTGCAATCGGGTTCCCGTCTCGAAGTCTTCAATCAGTCCGTCCTACCCGTCATGACGTACGGAGCCGAAACGTGGACACTGACGGTACGGCGGGTCCACAAATGCAAGGTCGCTCAGCGAGCTAAAGGCCCGGCCACGACATTGGTCTACTAAGGCGACCGAATCCATGAGTTGGAGCGGGATGCTGATATGGGTACCTCCGCATGTATGATGTTCCGCTAAGCCGGTCGCCTTAGACCAATATCGTGGCCTATGGAAAGGGCTGTGCTCGGCGTCTCTTTTTAGGATCGAATCAGAAATGAGGTTATCCGGCAGAGAACCATAATGATCGACGTAGCCCATCGTATGAGCAAGCTGATGTGGCAGTGGGCTGGATATATCAGCCGTAGAACCGACAACCAGGTTTGTGACGAAAATTAAATACGATATCTTTAGGTAATTAAACTTGATCGGCGTTTATTTAATATAATTATAACATAGTTTTTATTGAAAATTAGTGCTTAGTTGTCGTTATGAACCTGACTAGATGGAGTTTTTTTTAATAACCTTTAGAACGTGTAAGTACAAACCGTGGAAATTTGAATAGATAATTACAATAGGCAATACAAATACAATGACAATCGCCGACGTATTTCTCCCCAACGTTCACGTATAACTATTTCGACGCAAATCATACATCATATCATAATAAAACATGTCTATTTTTAGCACGAAACTGAATTATGTCGATTTCCGTTAAAGTTACACCGAAAAAGATATATCCTCGGATATCAAGAATAGTCTTGAGATATTGAACGATAATTTACTGAACTCAGGGTTGTCCCTCGAAGACAAATTATTTTATTTTATGTCTTCCGTGGTCCCCGCTCTATAAATCTTTACTTTGCTTAGACGGATTCCGTGGCTGAATAGGTAATGATTCTACATGTTCGAATCCCGGTGACAGCCTGTAGGAGCGTATCCGTATAGACGGTTTTTTTTAATGATCCGAGGATTTCCCTACATGTTCGAAGCAGAAATCTTGGTCGCTTTCTACAAAGCTATGGTAAAGTTCACTTTCATACATCACATCACATCATCATCCTATAATAGTCCACTGCTGGACTTAGGCCTCTACTATTAACTATGCGTATAGACGTATTGGGAGGTAAATGCCCATAATCGTTATATTAATAAATAATACATATACGTCTATACGCGTATTAATTAAATTAAACTATATTCCGATGTTTCTAACACTTTACAGGGTTCGTGATCTGTGGTTTTAAATAGCTTTATGTCATGAGTCATTTTTTTTTTAATTTCAAGTACCAATACAACACTATCATGACAATTACCCTAAGCGTCAGTGTAGTAAACTTAAGCCTAAATACACATTAATTATTAGACACGTAACATAAAACAAACAAAGTAGTTATATTAAAAGCATTCTCAGAACAATGGAACAAATCAATCCGGGTAGCAACCTGATTGAGCATACGCAGGGCGCTTGTCCACGGCATAATCATCGCGGTAACCGAAGAAAACATTATATTCTTGTATATTTATTGTTGTTATTTTTTTGTTAACTTCTTTATGTACAAGTATACTTAATACAGACATAAATTGAGTGGCAACCCTAAATTGCGCCCCCAACTAAATGAAGCGGCAGTAACGCAGGATAACGTTTCAACTTCCCACAATCACACTTAGGGCTGTCGGCTTCCGAACTTCTACGGCTTAAGTATTTCTGGAATTTTGCTTTGATGTCTCTATAAACGTTGTAAAGTAATGTTTTAGCTTTCTAAAACTTTTAATTTTATTACTGGATACTTTAGCTAAAATCGGGATAAAGATTTAGAGGTTAAAATATATATTTTGTACCTTAAGGCAAAGCCTTTGAACGAAAGTAATTTTGGATACTCTATCCTTCGCTATGCGAAAATAGATAGATACTTGGCCGGTCTACTCTCAAAATTCTAAAACCTACAAACTGATTATGTTGCAATGAGCTTTGATTATAATCTATACGAAAGCTGTTATTTTTTTTTTTTTTTTAGCTTTAAGTAGTTATTTGTAGGGGTCGGATCTATGGATGCAAAACTTAAAAAAAACTTCTCAAGTGGACTTGACATAGCACAACATTATAAAATATACATTATCTACACTCCCACACATTGTAAGTTGAAGATTCCGAGATAGGGAATAAAATTGGATACAGATTTTTTCCTTTGGTCCGTTTTCGTAATTATGGTTTCGTAGTTACCTACGTAAGAAGAATTATTTTTCACCGTTTCGTAATTGATTACCAAAGTGGAATTTATTTTCTGCATTCGTAATCTGTTTCGTAGTTAACTACGAAAGAGGAATTTATTATTATTTTTTTGTAGTCATTTGGCTACGAATCAAGAATTATTTTTCATTGTTTGGTAATTCATTATCAAACAAGAATTTATTCCTTTTTAGTAATTGAATTTCGTAGTTACCTCGTTATATAATATATTATTTCAGGTAGTCACTGAGTTCCTTTGGTCCGTTTTCGTAATTATGGTTTCGTAGTTAACTACGTAAGAGGAATTATTTTTCGCCGTTTCGTAATTGATTACCAAAGCGGAATTTATTTTCCGTTTTCGTAATTGCTTGATAATTCTTCTTTCGTAGTTAATTACCAAAACATATTTATTTTTCTTATTTCATAATTGATTACGAAAAAAGAATTTACTGCACTAGTTAATTTTCATAAACTGCCTGATACTGTTTTTGAGATGATTGTTCGGTTTAGCCATTTTTCATCATAATTTTTAGGCGATAGATTTCCACTGCTGCTGGACATAGGCCGCCCTCAGAGCATGCCTTAAAGATCGATCGTGAGCAGTCGGCATCCAATAGCTGAGGATTTTAAACAGAATAAAATGGATTGCTTGTAAAGACTGTGGCCAGAAAATAAGTGTATTCCCGTTGCCAGTTGTTGGTTTAGGTTTTTTCGCCACCTTGTATATTGTTAGTCTTTTGCTGCATGTATAATATAATTTGTTGATATAATTTGTCATGTTTTTTTCATAAGACAACTTTTATTTTATTGGGTAGGTACATATTAGGGCTACCGGTATTTTTGTATTAGCAATACCGGGATCGCGGTATTTTTCATACAAAAATACCGGTATTAATTACCAACAATAGGAAAAAAACATCAATAGGTATTAAAGTTAGGTGCATCATCAGCCTATGATAGTCCACTGCTAGACGTACGCCTGTATATTAACTATGCGTATAGATGCATTAAAAGGTAAATACCCATAATCGCCACGCTGGGCAAGCAGATTGGCGATCGCAGTAATGTGTCCACTATGTTGACGCTGCTGCCCATCATCAACCTTTTATCAAATAGTGGTCTGTGACACTTCAATCAGACCTTAGTCGACTCTTGCGACACCCGCAGGTGAAGTTGGGGTAGTGACAAATGTATTCTTACTGCCGTTACCACACGGCACACAATAATTTGGTGCAAACAATATCAAATTTTTATATTTCATCTTGTGGAAAAATAATTTATCAAAGTTCCGATTTAATTGTTTAATTTAGAATTTATTTAGTGTTAATGATAATTTATTTCAATAATCGTATAAAGGAATGAATTAATTACGAAATTGCAACAAATTCCAAAAATACACTTATTTTCTGGCCACAGTCTTTACAAGCAATCCATTTTATTCTGTTTAAAATCCTCAGCTATTGGATGCCGACTGCTCACGATCGATCTTTAAGGCATGCTCTGAGGGCGGCCTATGTCCAGCAGCAGTGGAAATCTATCGCCTAAAAATTATGATGAAAAATGGCTAAACTGAACAATCATCTCAAAAACAGTATCAGGCAGTTTATGAAAATTAACTAGTGCAGTAAATTCTTTTTTCGTAATCAATTATGAAATAAGAAAAATAAATATGTTTTGGTAATTAACTACGAAAGAAGAATTATCAAGCAATTACGAAAACGGAAAATAAATTCCGCTTTGGTAATCAATTACGAAACGGCGAAAAATAATTCCTCTTACGTAGCTAACTACGAAACCATAATTACGAAAACGGACCAAAGGGATTTTTCAATAATATTCGTATTTTTGAGTAACCAAGGCATAACAATGTACCATAAAAGGCATGTATAAAGGCATACGACGGTTTTGGCATGATTAGATAGCTTGTAAAAATCAAATTGCCGAGGACATTTTGGACATTCTCTATAGAAGATTCGCAATTTATGAAACTTCTCCTCGGTACATCGCTACTCCCGACTGAGCCACAGAGGAGAGGAGAGGCAGAAGAGAGAGGGAATAATTGAATAACATACCTAATCGATTTTTCTGTCACATTTCACATCCCTAGTACTAGTAGCCACATAGGTGATATATTGTAGTCCTTAGGGATCGAAGGTAAAATATGGCCGCCGTCTCCGAGTTAGTAATTGGATGTAGTTAGAGCTAATGGATTCTACCTGACCAGTCTAGATTTAGTCAATACAGTATGTAACATAACAATAAACAAGATAATAAGCCCTGTGATGACTAAATTGATATATTTAAATGGATCTTCTGCGACTTCTGCGGGTAGTGCGCCTGCGACCACGGGTGTAACGTCATGCCCGAAACGTCAGGATATATAATTAAACGTAAGTTTACGCGATTAAGACCCGTTTGTGTTTAATAAGTCAACTGTACACCGACAAGAGATAAGACTGTAAGTGCCTATTCTCACAGAAAATTTTGTTGTTATGACGTTAAATTTTGTTTTTAGTACAGATGGTGCCTTTTTTTAGTAGAGGTCCAAATGGAAAAAATTGTGCGCTGTGAGTTACAGTTTTGTAATTTTTACCAGAGCTAGAGGGTGTAAAAATAATAAAATTTAGATGTGGAGGGAAAACCAATTCCCCCCCTAAACGAGGGGCGAGGGGGGTGAATGTGCAAACCGAAGGGTTATGTTAAAAAAAAATCGTCTAATATTTAGGCCTACTATTCATTGATTGGTATCATTTTCATATAAAACAGACACGAGGAATTTATTTTTGATAATAAACATGAGGATTTTCATATATAAAAAAATAATTATTGGTATAAAGGTAAAATAATTACCGTTTTTATTTTGATTGTTGCGTTATATAAGTATTACCAAATAAATATATGAAAATAAAAAAAATACTACAAGATAGCATATTTATTGTAGTTTTTAAAAATATATACTTTTTGGAACTTTCCATGCAAAAATAAGTTGTAAAAAAATTGCACCTGTCGCGTACCTCGAATAAAAAAGGGACATTGCTTTGACTTATTGTTGACAGTACGTTTCTACTGCGGGAATTTAGCGATTTTGCGTAAACAAAATACTCCATAATGTCTGTTAGGGCAAATTGCATCAACCTGGGTTAACCAAGCAACCCGGGTTAAACGTTTATTTCACACGGAATTTGATAATTGATAAATTTGTTATGAAGTAAGTGACTGACCCGGCACTATACAGAGGAAATCCCGGACATCAGCCTATGTGATATTAGAATGGCTCTTGAATAGCTCAAAAATAACGGGGCGTCTGGGGAAGACGGAATTATAGCTGAGCATCTGAAGCCAGATGGTAAGCCAATCCTTATGGCCCTTCAGAAGTTGTTCAACTCCGGAAGGGAGAACGCCTTAGGCATGTAACAGAAAGTGGTGGTACTGTTCTTGAAAAAAGATGACAACGCCTTATTGAAGAACTACCGATCCATCTCACTTCCGAGCCATATTTATAAGATGTTTTCAAGAGTCATTACGTATCGTCTTGCACGCAGGCTTGATGACTTCCAGCCTGCCGAACAAGCCGGTTTCCGAATGGGCGTTTCGTAAATGTTATACAGGCCGAGGAATAGGTATAACCTGCCCCTCTGTTTAGCGTTTAGCGTTTGTGGACTACGATAAGGGGGGTTTCCATGACGTACTAATGCGGTTTAATTTAGGTCGAGAGAAAGGGACAAGGCTATACGAGTCGTGTATCACTGACCCATTCCCAAAACCTAAATTGAATCGCATTAGTACGTCATGGTAACCCCCAAGGCCTTCGATTTGATCGAAACTCTGGGCAGTACTACAGTTTCTTTAACGGTACCAAGTAGACTACCTATTTCGTACCTATTACGATATTTCGAAATGTTGAGGTGTTTGTACGAAAGCGCCATTATGTCAATTCGACTCCGAGACCAGAGCTTGAAGCATATTATACTGCAGCGGGGAGTCAGGCAAGGAGGTGTCATCTCCCCTAATCTGTTTACCGCTGCACTGGAAGATATGTCTTTAAGACTGGACTGGAGAAGGTGAGTATCAACATAAACAGCGAGTACCTCACTCACCTTCGATTCGCTGATGATACGGTGGTCTTGGCTGAGACCTTGGACGATTTCAGTACGATGCTCGTTGACCTCAGTAGCACCTTCGAGCGAGTTCGTCTTAGGATGAACATGGATAAGACGAAAACTCCCGTTACAATCGGAGACTAAGCTCGAAGGCGAATTAGACGACTATAATATACCTAGGACAAACTACCCAGTTAGGTAGGTCCAACTTGGAGTAGATGTCAATCATCGAATCCGACTAGTTAGGTTGGGCATCGTTTGGGAAGCTACGACACATCTTTTCGTCCAATATTCCGCAGTTCTTGAAGACAAAAGTATTTGATCAGTGTGGCAACACACACTGATCAAAGATTTAAAAGAGTGATGACATACGGTACTGAAACGTTGTCGCTTAGAATGGGCCTCATAAGAAAGCTTAAAGTCAACCACAGGGTAATGGAGAGGGCTATGGTGGGAGTCTCTCTGCGAGGTCGTATTAGAAATGAGAGTAATCTTTGGGGGAGGCCTATGTTCAGCAGTGGACGTCTTTCGGCTGATATGGTAATAATGATGATTTATGAAGGAAACGTTTAACAATTTATTGTCAAATCCCATATGATATAAACTTTTAACGTGGGTGAACTGGGTTAGTTGTTTTTACCTTTATCGTCTTTGGTAATGAGATCATTACCTAATAACACTTGTAAAAATGATTACCCATTCCGATTCGTATATCAGATACTATATAATATATATCATACATGTGATCAGATAGACCAGATATATAATATACACGCGGAAAACAATAATCGATAAAATCTAAAAATAGAATCTGAACAAATAAATTTCTTAATAATCTTAGGCTTTTTAAAAAAAGAAGATCAGAAAATATTCAATTTACTTTCATATCAATAAATATTTACAATTGTAATAAGAACAATACTCGTAATATGTAAGTACTTACAAAAATATGTATAATCTATGAGCAGTTGCCTGCACAAAAGTCTCTTTTTTGAGGTTACGCGGAGGTTTTTGTTGGAGGTACGCGTCAGGTAAATTTTTTTTTCAGTGAGTTTTTGTATGAACTTATACAAAATGTGTAATTTTTAAAATCTGCAGTAAATATTATTGTATTTTTTTAAATTGAATAAGTTTGTTTTTTAATACTTATATGACGCTTAAATTAAAATAAAAACGGTAACTTTTTTACTTTACTCCAAAAAATCTAAATTTTTATATGAAATTGCTCATGTTTATGATAAAAAATGGATTTTCCAGGTCCGTTTTACACGAAAATGATACCAAACAACGCATAGTAGACCTTATCAATTAGTAAAAAAATATTAAATGCAACCCTTCCGCATGCACATTCACCCCTCTCCCCCCGCGCTCAGGAGGGGAATTGGTTTTCCCTCCACATCTAAAAACAACTATTTTGAGACCCTCTAGCTCTGGTTAAAATTACAAAACTGTAACTCGCAGCGCACAATTTTTCTCAACTTTGTATGGACCGTGACCCACTATTTTAGGCTCTAGTGCGAGAAGTGTGTCTTTTACGTCAGGTCCAAAACTTAGGAGGGCCATCAGCACTAAAAAAAGTCGTACGAGACACGTGCAAAAACGAAGTTCGGAACTCGTTTCGATTTAAAACACTCCCTATCGGTCGTGTTTTAAAACATTGCCACTCGTTTCAAATTTCATGTTTTTCGCACTTGTGTCGTAATATACTATTTTAGTACAGATGGTGCCTTTTTAGGCTCTAGTGCGAAGAAGTGTGTCATTTTACGTCAGGACCAAAACTTCGGAGGGCCATCTGCACTAGAAAACGTCGTACGAGACACGTGCAAAAACGAAATTCGTAACCTCG
>JALPQI010009631.1:0-49281 GCA_025490895.1 Thaumatotibia leucotreta | reverse complement strand
GATTTGGCGATAGGTACACTGCAAAGAGGGTCAGGGCTATTAAAACCACGTCGAAAAATCATATAAAAGCTCTTGGTTGGATTAAGTCTTAAACCATTTGATCGAAACCATGTACATAATTTAGACCAACAGTCTTGCAGTTTTAATTCGAGATCGTTTACTGTATGAGATTCTAGAATGTCCCAAGATATTTATTTTATTTTTTTATTCTTTTCAGACGCGCTCTGGCCATCCCTCCCATGTCGTCCGGGCCGTTCTCACACGACCGCTGCAATATGTATTCGACGAACTGGACGCTAGCGCTGGCTGAAGGCCGGACGACCCCGGACGACGAGTGGCCTATAGTACCTTGCACTAAGTGGGAGTATAATCGGAGCGATGTGCCGTATGAGACCATTGCTAGTCAGGTGAGACTATAATAATTTAAGCTTTCACGGTTAATCTAACAAATAAAACATGGAAGCCGCATACCTATAAGTTGGGACCCTTTAAACGAAGCGTGAAGAAGCATCTAGCGGGCCAGCAATGCGGTGGCAACTAACAGGTTACTGATTGTCTCCTGTTCGTTGCCGCCCCGATTTGGGCTCTACTTTTCACTTACGATCAGGTGGAGTGGAGCCACTTTGTTGTGCCAACATAAAAAAAAATACTAAATTGCCTTTCAAAATGGTCCTGAAATTTAGTTGACTAGTGTCACCCCCTCTTCAATGCATCACTGTAATGAATTTCAATATCAACCTATAAAAACTTAAACCGCCCTTTAAAAATAGTTGTGATTGGTCCATCAAAATTTTGTTTGGCTATATTAGACTCACATAAACTCACATTTAAATTTTACTTTTGCCTGCTCAATTCGATCTATTTACGGCATATGTGGTCTTGTACCTCAACTAATTAGATCTGTGAGTATCACCTATCCGTTGAGTCCAATATTCCTGACCAATTTAACTGAATGGTAATTATTACCATTATCATCATATCAGCTGAAAGACGTCCACTGCTCAACATAGGCCTCCCCCAAAGCCACAATGACCGGTCCTGTGCCACCCGCATCCAGCGGACTCCTGCGACCTTCACCAGGTCATCAGTCCACCTTGTGGGGGGCCTACCCACGCTGCGCCTTCCGGTACGTGGCCGCCACTCGAGAACCTTCCCGCCCCAACGGCCAGGTTCTACGCGCAATGTGCCCTGCCCACTGCCACTTCAGTTTAGCGATTCGGAGAGCTACTTCGGTTACTACTGCGGATGGCCTCATTTTTAATCCGATCTCACAGAGAGACTCCTGGCATTAGCCCTCTCCATTGCCCTTTGGGTGACTTGAAATATATGAAAGTTTTTTCCAATGGAACACAAACCTTTACTTTCCTCGGTCGATAAACCTTTATTTTCTTACAGCTGGACTGGGTATGCGAGAAGGACAACCTAGCGGCGACATCTCAAGCTATCTTCTTCTGCGGGGCCATAGTAGGAGGTCTACTTTTCGGATGGATCGCTGATAAATATGGAAGGATACCTGCTTTAGTTGGTAAGTGATTTGAAAACAAGGATTTTACTACTAGTACCATCTCACAGCATTATGATTGGATGTAGTTATGCAAAAAGGCACCGATCCCTGCGAATCTGTCATACACACATCGGATTCCGTGGGGCGAAACTTCTTGAGAGCTAAGGACTTCCTATATCGATAAACTCGTTTATCGATACTAGTTCTTTTATACTAGTGACCGCCCCCAACATTGTGTGTTTTTTGTAACTATTGATCACTTTATGAAATTTTGTTATGCTCCTATAACCTCCACAGAAATTGAAGTCTTCTAGACACCTGAAATGGATTTTTCAGCCAAGACGGAAACGCTTACATCTCGATAATATGAAAAAAAATTTGATGGTTTACTTTAACAATAATAGATCGGACAATCATGAAAAAAAAATTGTGTCGAATAAATTTTTAAAAACGTTTTCATCATCTTTCGTAAGACAACTGACGCGATCGTGATTTTTGTTTTGATTAAAGCCTTTTCGTACAATTTTTTGCAACCGCTCCTCATCATCATCCTATGATAGTCCACTGTCGGACGCAGACCTCTCCTATTAACTACGTTAGGAGGCAAATGCCCATAATCGCCACGCTGGGCAAGCGGATTGGCGATCGTAGTATTGTGACCACTATGATGACGCTGCTGCCCAATCTTTTATCAAATAATGGTCAGGGACACTTCAATCCCTTAGTCGACTCTTACGACACCTGCAGGAGTTGGGGTGGTGACAAATGTATTGTTTACAGCAACCGCTCCTAATAAAACAAAAGAGAATGTTCTCAATAACTTTCATGATAACTTTCTGATGTAGTCTTACTTTATACTTTTATTCATTCTTTCTTATTAGTTATTGTTTCTTCCAGGAACCAACCTGATCGGGTTCGCAGCTGGTGTGGGAACAGCTTTCAGCCACAGTTTCTGGACATTCTCCGTGAGCCGGTTCCTGGTCGGTTTCGCATTTGACAACTGCTTCACTATGATGTATATCTTGGGTAAGTACAAGCGCCTTGGTACTCATGTTGCCCTGATACTTTTTAGAAATACAAAAACTTCTGGCCTGCTACCGCGAACTTCGAAATTCGTAAATTTCGAAGATTCATCTCTTTCACTCCAACGAAGGTGTCATTAGAGCGACAGGGATAAATCCTCGAAATGTGCAGGGTTAGCCTCTCTCTCGCACTTGTGGACTCCAACGTAAGTATGACAGGGATACAACACGTTAATGGTGGTTCGCGATCGACTGGTCTCATTCGCTTTTGACAACAGCTGCACTAAGATGTAGGTATATCTTGGATATGTACAAGTGCCTTGGCATTGGCACTCATGTTGCCTTAGTACTTTTTAGCAATATTACCAGAGTCCGGAATTCTGGTAGCATTTTTGAGCTGTCATAGGGACTTCTCGTTTATCGACTACCGATTATACATAAGTATATCAATAAATTCAGAATACAATGTTAAATAATTATGATTACAAATAGAAGTAACTGCAGCCGGTTTTATCGCTAATGAGCGATCTCTTTTAGATAACCTTTGGATACCAACTTTTTGGAAATTATAAATAGAAATTAAAATACATATTTTATTAATCCTTATTAATATTTGTGGATTTCTTATGGCTATTTAACATTTTTCGGAAGAAATTGCTACGAGAATTGCTATTGAGCCTTATGATATCAATAATATCATGTTGCAAATCTCTATTTAACATTTTCAGCCACTCAAAAGTTATCTAAACGAGATCGCTCACGAGCGATAAGACCGTCTATTGTTAACTTTTACTTGTAATCATAATTATTTTACACTGTATTCTGTATTTATCGATATACATATGTATAATCGGTAGTCGATAAACGAGAAGTCCCTATGACAGCTCAAAAATGCTACCAGAATTCCGGACTCTGAATATTACTTCCTTTGACCCTCTTCTTAGTTGCCCATATCAGCCGAAAGACATTATCAGACACTGCTGAACGTAGGCCTCCCCCATAAATTGTCATAATGGTTGGTCCTGCTCCACCCGCATCCAGCGGACTCCTGCGACCTTCACCACATCATCAGTCCACGTTTTATTTTCCACGTTGTGGGAGGACTACCCCAATAGTAGATTGTGTCAGGGATCAAAATGGTATATTTCCGGCGTGGGCGTATATTGAATCCTGAATGCAGCGACAGATTACACAATTGAATCCCGACCGTAGTGAGGGATTCTAAAGTAGAATCCTGAGCGTAATGAAGGGTTCAAGCGTTAACGCCCAAGACGAAATAATTTTGATACCGTATGACACATACTTACTGTTTTTCACACCACCTATGAGAAAAATAAAAGGTATATGACATATTTAATAATCGATTCAGAAGAAATTATCAATTATGAACGTACTGTTTATTTCCATATTTAATTGTATTTTTTTAGTCTGGCAATAGAAAGTCCTTTGAACAGAAAAGTGCCACTTTGATCCCTCCCGGCAGGGAAGAAAAGGCCCGTATTCGAATAGGTGGTGTGAAAAAATGTGTCTTTACAAACCGTCTGTGTTATAGCCTTATCCCATTTCAATTGGGAGCGGCTCTCCTTTGTTTCTTTTTTCTTTTCTTTTTATTTTACAATTTTATATCCTTGTGTCTCGCGATCTGCCTCAAATTTTCAGCACTTTTCTCTATTTTCCGCCTAATATATTATAGCATTTATTAGGAAAATGTGTAGTGATTATCAAAGACTACTATAATTGTATTCATTCAACATCATCATATCCGGCGAATAAATGCACGCAGAGCATTTCTTGTCACAAAAAGGCGCATGAAATGCACGCAGAGCAGAATAGATGGTCGATGGGGTCGAAAAGTGCTTGAGTAGTTAGAGACCACGGCTAGACAAACGCAGCGTAGGACGTCCACCCACAAGATGGACAGACGACCTTATGAAGGTTGCCGGGACACGCTGGATGCAGGTCGCATCTAACCGGTACATGTGGAGGTCCAGAGGGGAGGCCTGTGTACAGCAGTGGACGTCTTATGGCTGAGATGATGATAATCAGCCGAATAACGTCAACTGCTTTATCTGAAGCACCATTTACGCCATAACATTTGTAAATTGCAGTATTTTACATTTATTTTGTCCTTAGGACTACATAGATACGTATCTCACTTATTAGGATTTAAATAAGCCTATGCACGTTCAAGATTAAGTAATAACACTACACAACAAAAGGTCTTAAGTGACCACGTATTCTCATTAAAATTCGCCTTTTTGTGACAAGGATATTTAATAGTCGTTCGTGATCGCGGGCAAGGAGACTGTACTCCGAATCACGATGCAACCTTGGTTTCTGAGAAAAACGCCTATATTATCGCAATAAGCTCAAGCGATAAACAACCGTTACTAAATAGGTATAATGATCGAAATGGCATATCAAGAATCTGTTACAAACGGCCAAGTTTTTTGCTGTCGCTTTACGTTGAATGTTTGAATTTAGAACGATACGAATTGATTCGATTTTTGAAAGAGTTTGAACCATAAAGTGCCCATGAATGAGGATTTATTTTTAAACTGTCTCGGTTATTTTTAATCTCGATTTATATTTAAACGGATGTACGATGTTCATTTATTTCGAATGTTTTTAAATATTATTACCGGGAAATACAAACTGATTCGAAATTTAAAAGAGTTTGAACCATAAGTGTTGTTCAATATAAAATATTTTTTTTTAAACAATTGGCTGAACGAGGTTCATAGATGTTCATTTATTTCGAATGTATTTAATTTATTGTCTGGAAATAGAATTAGGTTTGAATTGTAAAAGACTTTGAGACGTAAGTTTAAAAAAAATGCTTGTTTATTCAAAATAATTAATTTCGTATCGGTTAATAAGCATAGAACGTAAACTAAACCTTTAAAAGATTCGACATACTTTATGGTCTTATATATGTGTTTATATTTTAAGACTCAGTCGGTTGAGGTTGTAAAGTTAATTATCATGATTTGTGAATGAGCAACAGTAATAAAATATGATTTATTACCAAGGCGAAAGGATTTGTCACGTAGCTTTAAAGTTGTTAAAACGGTCATTAAAAGGAAGGACTAATATAATTTAAATTATGCAATTTAAGGGTCTTTCCAGATTTACTAATAATCTCACTGTATATACAGGGTGTTACAAAAATCATGATACAAGGTAAAACATGAATCTATTAGGTCATTACCTATGAAATTGTCATTCTGCATGGAGAATTTTGTGAAAAGTCTATTTATCATTCAATTAATTTCGTGTATAATTTTTTCATGTCGAAATCAAAATAAACCTAATTTTGCCAGTAATATTAGAAGAGTACCCCCTGCTGCCCCATTGCTCTCCCCCCCCCCTGGATCCGTGTTGACACTGCTGAACATAGGCCTCCCTTCTGGACCTCCACATGTACCGGTTAGATGCGACCTGCATCCATTGAGTCCCGGCGACCTTCATAAGGTCCTCTGTCCATCTTGTGGGTGGACGTCTTGGCTGCGTTTGCCTAGCCGTGGTCTCCACTCGAGCACTTTTCGACCCCATCGACCATCTGCTCTGCGTGCAATGTGGCCTGCCCATTGCCACTTTAGCTTGCTAATCCAGAGGGCTATCTCAGTAACTTTAGTTCGCCTACGGATCTCCTCATTTCTGATTCGATCTCGCAGAGAAACTCCGAGCATAGCCCTCTCCATAGCTCGTTGAGCGACTCTGAGTTTAGAGATGAGGCCGATGGTGAAGGACCACGTTTAGGCGCCGTAAGTCATCACTGGTAGCACAATATTATTAAAATAATTATTTCTTCCAGTTCTCGAATACGTGGGCCCAAAATGGCGGACATTCGTCGCGAACATGTCGATAGCGCTTTTCTTCACCCTGGCGGCTTCATTGTTGCCGTGGATCGCACTCTGGGCTGATGACTGGAAGACATTCGCTTTGGCGACAAGCGTGCCTTTCATCATGGCGGCGGCTACGCCTTGGGTGGTCCCGGAGAGTGCCAGGTAATTTTTCGCATTTAAATGCACAGTGACATTTGGCCTTTTTTTTCTTTTCAAAGTTGATCGCTCTCCGCTATCAGTCCCTATTTGTACTTGTACATTTACCTATATCTTTAAAAGTTCCTGAGCATTTCTCAAAAAGTTGGTACATGCATCGCGTCTTTGATATTTGATAAAAATTGGTAAGTAGGCCGCGGTATAAGGTCCGACCGAGATCTCGGTCTCGGTCTCGGCATTCTCGGCCAAAAATCGAGCCGAGACATCCCTCTCGGCTCTCGGCCAAAAATGGCCGGGACTCTCGGCCGTGGCCGAGATTCGTAATGAGCTGTTTGGCGTACTTACTGCGATTTTATTGGTCTCATATTGACATGAACTGACTTCAATTTCACGTTGAAATGAACGGAAGGAATAATTTAGAGTAAGTGATCCCTGTCATACTATCGATAAAAATACCTAAAATTCGAATACCGGTTTGTGGGGTACCTGCATAAAAAAAATTCAAAAAAAGAAAAAATTCAAAAAAAATCTTAGATATAGGTTAGGTTAAGTAGATTAGTTAGATTTAATCTATGTAAAATGTATTTAAAAAAGCAAATATCCGAATAAAATTGCTGTAGGTATTTAGTTTGACGTTGGACTTACTATTGGTATTTACTAGGGATTTTTTATATAATTTATACGTTTTTTATCCTTTCCAAATTTATTCTCGGTCTCGGTCTCGGTCTCGGTCTCGGCCGAGACTAAAATATGGGTCTCGGTCGGACCTTAGTCAATTATGCTGAGCGTGATCTACAGCATTTCTTAAAATGTCCCATAATGTTTGTATGAAACATTCCTTTTTTGTTACCGAATATGTATAGGAACCTACTGACAAAAAAGGAAACGTCCATACAATTTTTCTGGAACATTTTGGGAAATGCTGTGGATTGAGAAATGCTCACCAAAAGGGACAAACAATATTTATCGATTTAAGTTAATTTTATGTTTTTGAACAAGAGGGGTACATTTTATGAAAATACACTATTGTTAAAAAAAACTTATATGAATGTAATAATAGGAGAGGCCTACGTCCAGCAGTGGACTAACATAGGCTGATGATGATGATGATGATGATGGTGATGAATGTAATAATTTTCCAGATGGTTGGTGTCGCAAGGGAAAATTGAGAAGGCGCTGACAATAATGAAGAAGTTTGAAAGAATTAACAAAACGAAGATCCCAGACAAAGTCATTAGTGATTTCACGGTAAGTATACTCTTTTTTGGAAAAGGAATAAGGGTGCGGCTCTACTGACGTGGAGAGGAGCGAAGATGTGCAAAATTGGCCAATGAGACTGCATCACAGTGTTTCGAATTTTGAATTTGAAGAATGTAATTGGTAAATTTTGCACATCTCCGCTCCTCTGGAGCCGCACCCTAAGGATCCAGTCCACGAGAATTAGTCAACTAAATCCTATTGACGCATGATGCCAAAAACGCAAAACGCCAAAAACGCAGTTGACCATTCTCTTAATGCCAAATACATATAATACCAAACCTATAGAAAAACCAAATATGCCATATGACTAAAGCTAAAAACGCAAAATGCCAAAAACGCAGATGACCAAATTCTCTTAATGCCAAATACGTATAATACCAAACCTATAGAAATACCAAATACGCCAAATGCCAAAAGCTAAAAACGCAAAGTGCCAAAAGGTAAATACGCAAAATGCCATTTTTTTTTATCACGCCTTGGTAACAACAAATAATAAGTACTATTTATGTATTGTTAATTTTTGAAATGATATTGATTGAGGGAGGCTCCATTTTTTTATATGTGGGTATTTAGTATGGACGAGTTCATTACTACGTAAAACACATTAGCAAGATATCATTACAGTTATTTTGCGTTTTTGGCGCTATGCGTCGAAAGGAACTTTTAAATTTTACGTCAAAAGGAAAAGTTACTAATCTCGGTGACAACATTTCAGAGGTTGTATCCCTTCCGTAACTACATGCAATTAAGAATGATGATGATGCAGCAAACAGGCTAACGACCTGGGGCCCATTTCTCAAAAGGTTGTAACTTTTAATACAAGCGGAAGCTTCTTTTTGACACTGTTAATTAGACAAGTTACAAGCTTTCGAGAAAAGGGCCCCTGGGGCATATTTCTCAAAAGCCTGTAACTTGTAATACAAGCGAAAGCCTTATCTACTTAATGGTATTAAAAAGTGACTACCACTTGTAAATACTAGTTACAAGCTTTTGAGAAACGGGCCCCAGAGCCTATCCATAGTAGCCATCAAAAATATAACAACATGAAACTCAAATATTAATGCAAAAACCTATAAGAACGGATTTATACTTTGTTGTAGTTTTTTCAAATTTGACAAATTTGTTTTTTTTTTCTAATCAAAAACGCTCGAAAAAGCTCATGGTTCTGGGTAGAAAAAATGAAAAAAAATTCCAAATTTAGAAAATTTAAAATTTTGTTGTCGTTTGACAACAAAATAAAAAATCGTAAATTTGTTTACGCTGTATACATAAGTATAGAAGCTAACGTAAAATAAATGACATCTCTGAATTATTTCAAATCTTTCAGGAGTCATCTCTAAAAACAATAAAAGAAAACGAGGCCGAAAACCGCACGTACTCCGTCCTTGACCTCTTCCGGACTCCGCGCCTGCGACGCAACGCCATCCTTCTCATAGTCATCTGGATGGCTATATCGTTGGTGTTTGACGGTCACGTCAGGAACGTGGGATCTTTAGGCCTCGATGTCTTTTTGACGTTCACTGTGGCCTCGGCGACGGAGTTACCTGCTGATACGTTCCTGACTGCTGTTTTGGACAGGTAAGTCAGTTTGATTTCCTTATATAACTTATTCTAGTACCTACCCCAGAATGCGGAGTAGGTTAACAAGCAAATATCTTCCAAAAAATATGAATGAATGAAATCACAATCAAAAGACAAACTCTAAAATTAGTTTATAAACCATACCATAGTCAAAGTTCTGGGTGCTTAGCCAAGTTGCCAATCGCTAGCACTTAAACGTCAATCGTAAGCGAAAGGCAGCTAACTGTCTTTGTCACACTAATATGCAAGAGTGACAGAGAGGGAAAACTACGATACGCTACCAAGCGCTAGCGATTGGCAACTTAGCTAAGCATCCAGGTTTTCAAACCAACGTCATCAACTTTCTGGTTTATAAATTATAATATATCTAGAACGATTCGGTCAACTGGTCTATGAATCAATCCCTAGCTAATCTCTGATAAGACCAATAATGTAATAACACTTAGTAGTGAAGTTCCGTTAGAAAGCTGTGATCGTGGGTTTGAATATTATCGTTATGATGGGTAGAGTTACAAAATTTTACTACAGCTAGGGCCAGCCGTGTGGTGACGGCAATAAGTATACATTTGTCGCCAACCCAACTCCTCCTGTGGGTGTCGTAAGAGTTGTCTAAGGGATTGAAGTGTCACTGACCATTATTTGATAAAAGATTGATGATGGGCAGCAGCGTCATCATAGTGGACACATTACTGCGATCGCCAATCCGCTTGCCCAGCGTGGCGATTATGGGTATTTTCCTCCTAATGCGTTTATACGCATAGTTTAATAGGAGAGGCCTACGTACAGCAGTGGGCTATCATAGGCTGATGAGGCTGCGTTTCCACCAGAGATGTGATCCCTACTTTGACTCCAGCGAGGTGTCATTTGTATGGAAACACGTCGTCGCACATATCTGGTGGAAACGCAGCCTGATGATAGGGCCGTCTGGCTATGTCAGGTATTTTTTCTGGTTGATGAAGTAAGACATTTTATTTTCACAGATGGGGTCGGCGATGGCTCGCCTGCGGTTCCATGGTAATCAGTGGTGTCTTCAGTTTGCTGGCCACTGCTGTACCAGTCGGTAAGTACCACGATAAAGTAACTTCATTCTCTTGATGCCAGAGAAATGATGGCACATCGTTTTCTCGATGTGCCAGATGTGATCAGAGGGCTCGGTGTTTCTATGCGATTTTGATACGCGTTTTTTTTGTTCATTACCATCACCTATTATTTATTACCGTTTTATAAAAGCAAACGAGACTATTATTCCAGAATAGCAGACAAACATGCGTCTGCTACAAGATAATCGAGAATGACTCCACTATTTATACGCAGTTCGTCAATAATTTGGTAATGGTAATGAATGACTTGATTGTTGCGACTGAATAATCGCATAGAACTACCCGGCTGGTCAGTACTTCACTCAGATAATAAACATTGCCTACAACGTGGCTAGTCTTCTGGGCATATTAGGTAGGTACCTATAGGCATACCAACTAGGCTGACAAGCCTAGTGACTTCACATCATCATTATCACATCATCAGCCTATACTACTACCTACCTATCCACTGCTGGACGTAGGCCTCTCCTATTACTTATGCATATTGACGCATCAAGAGGTAATGCCGATAATTGCCACGCTGGGCAAACTGGTTGACGATCGCAGTATTTTAAATAAATAAATAAATATCTTGGGACATCTTACACAAATCGAACTAGTCCCACGGTAAGCTCAATTAAGACTTGTGGTGTGAGTACCAGGCGACGATATATATAATAGATAGATACATATAGATACTTAAATACATAGACAGCCATGACCAAGGAACATATATTTGTGATAAATAAATACACAAATAATGCCCTCGCCGGGATTCGACCCCGGAACCTCCAGTTTCGTAGGCAGGGTCACTACCAACTAGGCTGCGGAGGCTGTAATGGACACAAACAGTGTGTCCATTACGATGACGCTGCTGCCCACCAATCTTCAATAAAACGGTCAGTGACACTTCAATCCCTTAGTCGACTCTTACGACACCAAATGGATAGAGTTGGAGTTGTGACCAATGTATTCCTACTGCCGTTGCCACGCGGCAACTTACTGACTAACATTTTTAAACGGTTTTAATTTTCCCAGGTGGACCTTCAGCCTCGTTAGCGATCCTCGGTCGCTTCGCAGTAAATATCTCCTACAACATCGGACTACAATACGCAGCAGAACTGCTACCAACGGTGGTGAGGGCGCAAGGAGTCGCCTTAATACACATCATGGGATACGTCGCTAGTATCGTCGCTCCGTTCGTGGTCTACTTGGTGAGTACCCCTACTCGGCGAGTAAACCTACACAGGTTTCTGTGGCGCATCATAAATTTAAGTTACATATGTTATTTATTTATTCTTTATTTTTTTTAAAGCGGTGGTGGCTCAGTGGTTTAGACGTTTGACTTTCATTCCGGAGGTCGTGGGTTCAAACCCTGGCTCGTACCAATGCGTTTTCCGAAAGTTATGTACGGAATATCAGATGACATTTACCATTAGTTTTCGGTGAAGGAAAACATCGTGAGGAAACCTGCATACATCCACGAAGAAATTCAAAGGTGTATGTGAAGTTCTCAACCCGCTTAGGGCCAGCGTGGGGACTATATAGCCCAATCCCTCTCATATATGAGAGGAGGCCTGTGCCCAGCAGTGGGACATTATATGTATAGGCTAAAATATTATATATTATTATTATGTTATTTTTTGATATGAAAGAGCCCGGAAAATCCATAGCAAAACAAAAGACTGTCGCAATGAAACTAGGGTGAGAAATAATTTATTATCGATATCGAGTAAGCTTATACAACTACGTCCGTAACAAACCGTTTTAACATACAAATAATAATTATCTACAGGAGCGGTCGGCAACCGGCGGCCCGCGAAGGGTTCAGCGGCAAAATTGATCGATAAGTTGTAAAATAATAAATATTTGAAAATCACATTGCAATTTACTTTTGCAGTCGCGGGCCCTCGTATATTTAAGAAAAGAATAATGCATTTTTCAACATTAATTTTGTACCGGGTTTCAAAGGCGAAGTAAAGAACTTCTTGAATGTCCAGTGTAGGGAAACACTCTCGTTTTTCTCTACTATCTCGATACATAAACTAATATTTTGGTCTGTGCGCGAGGCCCAAAGGCCTGTATATTGCTATATAATGCATAGTTACTGAGATATCGTTCGGACTTCGCGGTCTTGAAGCCTTGCCATCGCCATCGGGCCTTCGGCCTTCTGGCTCGGCTTATGTAGGTACTGCGGTAGTTGAACGCTTAGTAGTTAAATTTTCTCGGAGCTCGGCCTTCGGCCTCGCTCTGTATTACTTAAGGGTGCCACGCTTGCCATTTCGGCACTCCGGAAGGTCGACCTTCGGCCTCCAACCCTGAAGCTCGCCCTTCGGGCTCGCTTATCGTAGATTTACATCGGTTCTGGTAATGTTCCGTACCTTCCGCAGCGAGGCCTTCAACCGCCCCAAAAATTATCGGGCTTACCGACTCCTTTTGGATCCGAAGTGAAGTTCCGGACCTTAGGCCCTCCGCGGGCTCAGCCTACGGCCTCCCGAACTGAAAGCTTGCCCTTCGGGCTCGCTTAACATACTCGGGATTTTGATTTTATGTTCCGGGCGCCGTCATCTTGGGTTTTTCCAATATTTTTTCAGAGTATCACTCCTGGGCACACATAGTGGCGGTATGCCAAATTTCAGCGCGTGAATTGCGTGCGCGAGGCCGAAAGGCCTGTATATTACTATATAGTTACTGAGATGTTACTGCGGTACTTGAGCGCTTGGTAGCTAAATTTTCTCGAAGGTCGGCCTTCGGCCTCGCTTTGAATTACTTAGGGTCGAGGAAAAATCACCAATTATCACCATGGGGCAGGGGCCCCCCCCCCCCTGCCCCATGGTGATAATGAAGTCATCGAACAAATCACGTGTAAATTTTTGTTACTCTCGAACTCTGCTGCTGCTAAAAAAGTCAATATTTTTTTAAATATTGACTTTTTTATAAAAACCATTTTTAAATACTAAGTTTTAAAACTTCGCGAACATTTACCTCGTAGTTGGCAAAAAGGTACGTAAATTCAAGTGTTATTAAAAGGACTACTTAAGTTGGCAAAAAATTGCACGTCATATTGGCTAGGGGGGGGGTCCAGAAAATATCACCAACTATCACCATGGGCGACGGGGGGGTCTAAAACAGGCCAAAATCGTATGACGTGATTAATGGACAAGCCCTAAGATGTTATTTGCATAATAGTATTTTGCTATATTCGACTCTTCCTTATTTCGTCCTTATTGATAACCGATAATGTGAGTTTTTTTTCGGACAAAACCTACATATTAACAAAGTGCGGCCCGCGTCAATTTCGTTAACTACTATGTGGCCCTTGGATGCTAAAAGGTTGCCGACCCCTGATCTACAGAGACACAACTTATATTTTATCGCTATCATACGCAATAAAAAGTCTTATGAAGTTTTAATTTTCTGAAGTGTCTGTTATTTTCAATGAGATTGATTACTTCTTTGTCACCCGACTACAAATTTGTTGATGAAGTAACACTTATGAAACAAATCCTTAACTTACTACTACTTTTCCGGTTGGCTTGAATGATTATAAAATAATGTATCTAAACATATCGCTATGATTTTTACACAAAACTTACTCGATATCGATAAAAAAAACGTTTCTCCCCCTTGTTTGATTGCGACAGTCTTTTGTTTTGCTATGGATTTTCCGAGCTCTGTGAATAAATAAAGAAAAAAAGTAAATTTCTTCACCTTTGGCCTGCGACCACATATAACATGGACGTCTAACGCCAGCTCAAAAATGCCCCCAAAAGCAATTGTTCATTTGTGCCAAGATGGGCAGGACATAGCGCTTTTCTTAACACCGCGCATATTTCGGCGCAACATCTTTGACAAATGTTTATAGAATATAGCGAATCAAAACTTTGATGGACCAATCACAACTTTTTTTAAATGGCGGTTTAAGTTCTTATAGGTTGATATTGACATTCATTACCGTGATGTATTGAAGTGGGGGTGACAGGTTGTCAACTAAAATTCAGGACCGTTTTTGAAAGGCAATTTAATATGGCGTCCGGCTTCCATGTTTTATTTTTTCGTAGCCTTTGGCCCTTCCTTAGTCCCCTTTTCACCTTACTTCTTTTTATCTTACCTACCACATCCCTTACCTACGCGAAACGCAAAAAAGTATTCGTTTCACCGTCTTTATACGTTTTTAAACTGACATGGTCAATTACATTGTTAATATGATTTAAAACGGGATATTTACATTATAATTAATTGTCAGCCTTCGTACCTAGTCGGTAGCGACCCTGCCTACGAAGTTGGAGGTTCCGGGTTCGAATCCCGGCAAGGGCATTATTTGTGTATTTATTTATCACAAACATATGTTCCTTGGTCATGGCTGTCTATGTATTTAAGTATCTATATGTAACTATCTATTATATTATATATATCGTCGCCTGGTACCCACATCACATGCCTTGATTGAGCTTACCGTGGGACTAGGTCGATTTGTGTAAGTGTAAGATGTACCAAGATCACAGAATTAGATTTGGATAGAAGAAACAAGTTCATTCATTTGTATGGCGGCCGAGCGTGTCAGATTTTGTACTGAAGTTGTTACTTGCCTATGATTTTAAATATGTCTCAGGCCCTCGAGTGTTCATATTTTTTTGTGTTGTTGCAATTAATATTACTTAAGGAGGCTTTATTAATGTTTTTGTTCACTTCAACTTACAAAATTTGACGCCCGAAAGCTGCAAGCTGCGATTAAAGATGGACAACTCAGTAGATTTTACTGAGTTCATTTGATACGCTAAGTAGATACGTTTGCTTGATCTATGGTATTGTTACGCCGATGGCATGATAAAAACTACAAATATGATTTTAGACACGTTAGAAGCGTTTTCAGCAGGCTGAAATGCGTTTTCAGGCCGTTTCAGAAGGTCCTCTTTCACATACTACAAAATCAAATATTCACCCCAGATACCGTCGTTTTCAGGCGCCTGAAACATGTTTACAGGCCGTTTCAGGATACCCTCTATCCGATGGCGCAATAACCTGAAAACCCGTTTTCAGGCGTTTTCAGGACCCCTTTCGGGCCTCTCAAGTACAAATCGGTATATAGCTAAATTTCCCATAGGAGTGAAAGAGAAAGCACTATTAGATAGAGACAGCACGAGAGAATGTTCTGGAAGGATGTGAACGAGACAGCTATAGAAAGAACATTCTGGACGGGTGTGAAAGAGAAACCTGTGGAAAGATACAGCGATACTCTAGAATGTTCGCGCACAGACGCACCGACCGACCTAACTCGGGAACTTTCTGGGGTCGAATCATCTAGCACTTTGTAGATTTGAGTGGCTGGTATATAAACCCAGCATGTCCCGGCCAAGGGGTAGTTTCAAGTGAGACAGCGAAGAGCTAACATTAAGAGCGAATACTGCGAATCTAACTGCGAGTTTGAGAGTGTAAAAGTAAACCAGTATTAAGTGTGTGATTAGTGTTTTAGTTGGTGTTTGTTCTTTTAATTAGTAATTAAAGTATCAGTTTTAATTAGTGGCTTGTTTATACATTTTCTATAGAAAACCCACCCCACGAACGTAACATTTGGTGTCAGAAGTGGGATAGAAAATGGGTATAACGCCACGTGACAACGAGACCGAGCCAAAAGGAGTTGTGACCCGGAGCCAAACTGCACGTGAGGAACCTGCAGCGCAGGAGGATATTGCAGTACGTGAAGAACCTCTAGCATGTGAGGATACTGCATCCAAGCCCGGTCCGTCTGGTTTGCAGGCTAAGAGTACTCAAGACGTAGACCTCAGAACTATTCTGATTCTCCTGAAGGAGCAGTTGCGGAAACAAGAGGAACAGTTGCGGAAACAAGAAGAACAGTCGCGGAAACAAGAAGAACAGTCGAAATTGATTCTTCAAGAGTTGCACAAGGCTGCTACTGAATGGAAGCAAGAAATGTACGAAGTCCAAGGGAAGCTCATTGACATGGAAAACAAGATTCATGTTGTAGAGGAAGCGGTTGAGCGTCGCCTCCAGAAGCTTGAATTAAAAGTAGCTAGTGGCATCGGTACCTGCGCACCTGAGGTATCTGTGCCGGGAGGTGGAAAATTTAAGGCACCTCCTTTTGATGGAACATCTTCGTGGGCGGCGTACAAGCTACAGTTTGAGTCCGTGTCCAAAGCAAACGGTTGGAGTAAGGAGCAAGCGATGACGGCTCTGACGCTGGCACTTCGTGACGAGGCTCTTACAATTCTAGAAGCTCTTGGAAAAGAGCAAACTTATGACCGGCTACTAGAAGCATTAGAAGCCCGTTACGGAGACAGTCATCTAGAACATGTCTATCGAGCTCAGCTGAAAGACAGAACGCAGGGACGTAATGAGACATTGCAACAATGGGCCCTGGAAATTGAAAAGCTGGTCAGAAAGGCATACCAACGTTCAGCTGAGTGTTTAATAAAAACCATGCTGGTGCAGGCATTTGTTGATGGGATCCGAGATTTGGAAGTAAGGGCGGCAGTACGACTAAGGCATCACGAAAGCCTTAAGGATGCCTTAGCTCATGCCCTAGAAGTTGAAGCTGTACGCCAAGATCTATCAAGATCGTATAAGCTACGTGAGGTATCTGCCAGGGAGCCGATTGCACCTCATCGGGAGTTTGGGCCACGATGTTACCATTGTGGAGAACGTGGCCATATACAAACTAGTTGCCCGAAAAGAAGAATTGCATCTCATCGGGAGATTGGGCCGCGATGTTACCATTGTGGAGAACGTGGCCATATACAAACTAGTTGCCCGAAAAGAAGGATTGCATCTCATCGGGAGATTGGGCCGCGATGTTACCATTGTGGAGAACGTGGCCATATACAAACTAGTTGCCCGAAAAGAAGCAGCAGGAGAGAACGAGATGAATCCCCTGTGACCAGGAATAAGGGCCCTGTACGACCAGAGCCGCAGCAGGGAAACGAGTAAGAGCCAGGACTAAGGGACGAGTGCTGGCTGGAGGTCGAAATGTCCCAGTAGTGATTTCACAAGTCAACGACGGGAATAGTCTGGTCGTCAAGGGAGAAATTGGTGGAATACCATGTAACCTTACTATCGACCCCGGAGCTTCTCGGACGGTGATTAATTCTTGGCTTCTGAAACACCTGACTCGAGGTCATGTAGTCCAACCGACGCATCTACAGCTGCTTACAGCCACTGGCCAGTATATTCCCATCAAGGGAGAGACAGGAGTGGATTTAAGAATCGGCAAGCACATTTATCGGCACAAAGTGATTGTTGCCGACATAATTGATGACTGTATTATTGGACTAGATTTTATGAGGTGCAATGGTTATAAAATTGACATGGAAGTTGGAGTCCTGAAAACTAGAATTGATGAGGTTCCTATGGAAGGAAGAATTAGTGGGAATATTTACTGCTCTAGAAGAACTGTTCTCCTACCAAAGGCACAGGTTCGAGTCCCAGTGCGTTTACCAGGAACAGCAAGTCAGGGAGGTCGTCGATGTGTAGTTGTGGAAAAAGTATCCAACGGTAAACCATGGATGGCAGCTCGTACAGTGGTTACGAAGATCAGTGACGTTTCATATCGGATTCGGAAGAATTTACGAAGCCCATGCAAGATTGTTCACGTTGACCGGCTCGCAAAATACCACGGAAATAATGATGCTCGGGACGAGCATGTCTTAGGAGGGGGTAGTGTTACGCCGATGGCATGATAAAAACTACAAATATGATTTTAGACACGTTAGAAGCGTTTTCAGCAGGCTGAAATGCGTTTTCAGGCCGTTTCAGAAGGTCCTCTTTCACATACTACAAAATCAAATATTCACCCCAGATACCGTCGTTTTCAGGCGCCTGAAACATGTTTTCAGGCCGTTTCAGGATACCCTCTATCCGATGGCGCAATAACCTGAAAACCCGTTTTCAGGCGTTTTCAGGACCCCTTTCGGGCCTCTCAAGTACAAATCGGTATATAGCTAAATTTCCCATAGGAGTGAAAGAGAAAGCACTATTAGATAGAGACAGCACGAGAGAATGTTCTGGAAGGATGTGAACGAGACAGCTATAGAAAGAACATTCTGGACGGGTGTGAAAGAGAAACCTGTGGAAAGAGACAGCGATACTCTAGAATGTTCGCGCACAGACGCACCGACCGACCTAACTCGGGAACTTTCTGGAGTCGAATCATCTAGCACTTTGTAGATTTGAGTGGCTGGTATATAAACCCAGCATGTCCCGGCCAAGGGGTAGTTTCAAGTGAGACAGCGAAGAGCTAACATTAAGAGCGAATACTGCGAATCTAACTGCGAGTTTGAGAGTGTAAAAGTAAACCAGTATTAAGTGTGTGATTAGTGTTTTAGTTGGTGTTTGTTCTTTTAATTAGTAATTAAAGTATCAGTTTTAATTAGTGGCTTGTTTATACATTTTCTATAGAAAACCCACCCCACGAACGTAACAGTATAATTATATGACATCTGTGACCAAAATATTTATTTATTTATATTAATAATGTAAATTACCATGTTAGCTTACAAACTTATTAATGCCGATTTAAGAGAATTGGGATGAGTTGGAAAAACTTATGTATTAATAGAACATTTCTTTCCTTTTTCCAGGCTACAGTATCGCAAGAGCTTCCTCTCCTGATCCTGGGAGCCCTGGGCATCGCAGGCGGCCTCCTCTGCCTGTTCCTCCCGGAAACCATGGACACGGAGATGCCGCAAACCCTTCAAGATGGAGAGGACTTTGGCAAGGATCAAAAGTTCTGGGACAACCCTTGCTTTAACAGGTGAGCTGGTGACCCAACAACTGTCTCCTGTCAGATTCTAGAGCTCTATATTTTAAAGACTAAATAGACGGATTTTATTCGCGTAAACTTACGTTTAATTATTACCTAACGTTTCGGGCATGACGATGACCCGTGGTCGCAGGCAGACTCTCATGCCCGAAACGGAAATAATTAAACGTAAGTTTATGTGATTAAGACCCGTTTGTCTTTAAAATATTAGTGATAATCTAGAGCTCTAATTAAGGAACGCCTGATGAATTAAAACGTTATTTGTTGTAGATTTCTGGAGTAGGTATACATATTTAAGTATATAAATATGTACTAAATTATAACTCAAAAACATTCAGAAAAGGGATTTATAAGCTTTACATTTTGCATAGAAACACCACCTATTATTTATTTTAATGTTTTTGCAGTGAACTCTTTTAGACTAGACTCAAAAACTGTAATTTACTTTTAAAATGTGTGTTTGTAGGTACTTAACTGAAGTTTTTGCTCTAAGTTATTCATTTTGTATTGAACAAAACTACTTTTCGGTGTGGTTTCATATTATGTCATATCCTTAGGGTATCTTTTCATAAATTGATTGGACTTCCGTTGACTATACTAACCTCAATATTATTCCCAGGAAAAAGCAAACAGACGACGAAGAAAACCCTGGCCGCTACACCAAGAGGAACTCAGTAGCCAACCAGCCCCAAGAGTTCGTCAGAGCCATCCCATCCATCGGCTCCAGGGCATCCATAAGGGCTTCAGTGCGCGCCTCTATGCGTTCCAGAAGACAAGAGAATGGCGTCTGAAGGGTAGATCTTAGAGTAGTTTCTTAGGTTGTGACGCTTACTAGCTTCGAGGAATTTTGTAAATATTCTGCGACATATTTTCGGGGCAAAATATGTGGGAAACGTGGTCGGAAATGGCTGTGAAGTATGAAGTATCCGGGATACATCGGAATCACGAGTGCTCTTAAGCCAAGAGCTTAAACCTTACCAAAGTTGGGAGTATGCGGAGCTGGCTGCTAAACTTCATTAGGCATTGGAAAAAGAGGAAGAATAATGTGGCAGTTAGATCTCACGCTTCCTCAGCTACAAAATGCAGGGATATACGTCGCTATACTTACTTTTTCAGTCTCGTAACTGACACACTCTTAATGAATAAAAGACAACTGTATTCAGAGTGGAACTACGAACAAATAAAACATGGAAGCCGCACTCCATATTAAATTGCCTTTCAAAAACGGTCCTGAATTTTAGTTGACAAGTGTCATTCCCTCTTCAATGCGTCCTGGTAATGAATTTCAATGTCATCCTATAAATACCGCCATATAAAATTAGTTGTAATTGATCCACCTAAGTTTGGATTGGCTATATTCTTTAAAAATTTGTCAAAGATGTTGCGTCGAAATATGCGCGGTGTTAAGAAAAGCGCTATGTCCTGCCCATCTTGGCACAATTGAACAACTGTTTTTGGGGGCATTTTTGAGCTGACGCTAGACGTCCATGTTATATACGGTCGCAGAAGTGAAAGGAAGGTGATAACTCCATGAATTTCTCCATATTCGAGGTTGAGTACGTATAGCGACGATACGCAGGCTTAGGACGTGATTGGTGTGATATTACTGCGAGATGAACTATCCGTCCTTTTATTAAGTCAGCAAAAGACTGAAAGTTTATCTCGCGGTATGCTGTGTCATCATCATCAATCTCGTGGTTATTCTACTGTTTAACCCGTAGATTTAAGCACTATTGTGACCGGAAGCCTAGTTTATATATATTTGAAGAAAATCAGCTTTGGGTCAAATCCACTCGACTGTAAGTCACCAATTCATCATCAGTTGCCAATTCTTTTGTGTGTTTTTATATCAATTAAGTAGATTTATGCGTCTTCGTACCTATCTATGTTGTAGTAAGCTAGATATGCTATGGAGAAAAAAACACACAAAATAATTGGTGCTAGTCTTGTGGACTTAACAAACAGCTATCCATGAAAAGATAATTTAACGATTTTTCTTACTTGATTATGATTACAATTCGTCTTTTTACGGAAAAAGTCCGGAATCGTATTGCTCTCACAAAGAGATTTTCACCGAGGTTAATAGAAAAAAAGATTAACTTGGACATTATCTGTGAACGGAAAATATTTACTCAATTATCTTGTATACCATTCGTCAGAAGAAAACAAAAAAATCAAACCTAAAACTTAGGACACGATCTTTATCACCAACTTAAAAACTTAAACCACAGATGTCATATATACCAAGATGTCATATAGATCAAGCAAACGTATCTACTTAGCGTGTCAAATGAACTCAGTGAAATCCACTGAGTTGTCCGTCTTTAATTGCAGCTTGCAGCTTTCAGGCGTCAAATTTTGTAAGTTGAAGGGAACAAAAACATTAATAATGCCTCCTTAAGTAATATTAATTGCAACAACACAAATATAATATGAATACTCATGGGCCTGAGACATGTATTTAAAATCATAGGCAAGTAACAACTTCAGTACAGAATCTGACACGCTCGGCCGCCATATAAATGAATGAACTTGTTTCTTCTATCCAAATCTAATTCTGTGCCTTAATCCATGAATCCACATACATTTTTACATAGTTATAAATATTCATATTTATTAGTATTACCGTAAAAATATCTCTACGAACGTGTTTCACGACGTATTTAGCGTTTAATGCTATGGAAAGTCAGCCATATTTGTTTAGATTTTGTTTGTTTTCTACTGAAGAATGGTTATAAATTGAATATGGTACGACTTTACAAAGCCGTCTTGTTTGTATTGGTGTGTGATGGTATGGCAGTGATTACTATTAATTTATTGTAGGTGCTAAGTCATTTCTTGCCTTTAACCACTGATTTTAAGAATTTTACTTGATTTGTTCAGTTGATCGTAGTGTAAAAACAGACCCTATTGCTTTACATACCTAAGGTCAATACATTATTAGTTGTCTTATCAAGTAAACAACTTTCTAACCTAAAAATGCGCGTTTTTTAAAGTAGACAGTTATTTTCTTCATATTTTTTTTAAACAAAAATATTTATTTAATCTTTATTGCACTAAAGAAACTTTAATGTACAAAAGGCGAAATTAATAATGTGTGTTAAAATATTCACTCACGTATGCTGCTATACGCAAATGAGACAGTTTTAAGAGTTTATGTAGAGTGTAGAGTATTAAGTGTATTTCCACTATTGTACTGGAGTAGTATATTATGTGGTGTGTAAAGTGTATCTGAAGGATAGAAAACTGTTAAATAGATAAGACAAGTATGGATGAAAAGAATTTACACAATATTTTTGAGCAAGTCTCAAAAAGTTTTTTCATTTGGATCACGATTCGATATCGAAATGTAGTGAATTTTGCTTTGCATCATTAACTGAAATCCATAGCAAAACAAAAGACTGTCGCAATCAAACTAGGGTGAGAAACGTTTTTTAATCGATATCGAGTAAGTTTTGTCTAAAAATCATAGCGACATGTTTAGGTACATTATTTTATAATCATTCAAGCCAAACGGAAAAGTAGTAGTACTTAAGTTAAGGATTTGTTTCGTAAGTGTTACTTCATCAAACATTTTGTAGTCGGATGACAAAGAGGTAATCAATCTCATTGAAAATAATAGACACGTCTTCAGAAAACTCCATGAGACATTGAATGTCATTATTATAATTTTATTGCGTATGATAGCGATAAAATATAAGTTGTGTCTCTGTAGATAATTATTATTTGTATTTTAAAATGGTTTGAAACGGACGTGGTTGATTTATAAACTTACTCGATATCGATAATAAAATGTTTCTCACCCTAGTTTCATTCCGACAGTATTTGGTTTGCTATGGATTTTCCGGGCTCTGTAAAATAATCAAAATGGAAGTATAGAATTTTTGAGAATTGCTCCTTTAGGCTGGCTGGCAAATCGATCACACAAAGTTAGGGTTCATAGTCAGTGGTTTTGTAAATATATAAATGTGATAAATTGATAAAAACATAGCGTTGTCTATGATCGAAAATAGTAATAGTAAGTTATTGTTAAACTTAAGTTTTGCTATTTTAAGTTAGTGATTAATTTTAAGAGAAAAAACGTCCGTTGACAACGTTACTCACTGTGAAAACTTCTACTACTCTTAGCAACCTCGTATGTCAGTATTGAATCAAAACTGAGATACGAGTTAACAAATAACGTTTACTCTTGAGTAACTATCTGAGTGCTTTATTCTATGAAATCGAGCCTTAGTGAGTTTTGGTTGTCAACAGGCGATAATATTAAAATCTTAGTTACCTGGCCCCAATTTCACCACATTGACATGTGCTACAATTGTAAATTTACTGTATCTCCAAGCCACCGCTTACCATCGGGAGGCTCGTGCGTTTGTTTGCCACTAACATAAAATGTAGTGCGGGAACTTAAATAAATCAGCAGTAAATAACTACTTTTTTCGAAGGAAAATTACAATTATCACAAAAAACACGACAATTGTAGCGAAATTCCGACATAAGCCGGACCTCATGTCAAGATTTAATGAAAATAACCTTGAAACAATTGTCACGGGTATCGGAAATTAAAAGTAGTTTATCAACGATACAATAACGTTATTTATTAGTAATAATTTTATGTTGGTGGCAAACAAGCACATGGACCGTCCGATAGTAAGGGGTAGCCGTAGCCTACGGAGGCCTGTGACGTCAGTAACAGTGATATTTTACAATTGTCACACTTGTAATTTTGGTGAAATAGGCTACTGATGTAATAGTCCTTCATGAAGTAATTGTAATTGTTTAACAGCAACATGATTTTAGAATATATATAGTGAGACTCAAACATATTTAAATATTCATCAAACGGGTTACTCACGTAATTTAAGTCGATAATTGCTCGACATGTTTCGATCCATTTAGAGGATCCTCATCATGGAGTACCTCTAAATGAGTGAGAATCCTCTAAATGTATCGAAACATGTCGAGCAATTTTATTATCGACTTATATTACGTCAGTAACCCGTTTGGCACATATTTAAGCTACATGATGTTAATTTTCGTGTCAGTATTCAAGAAAGTATGCATTTTTTCAATATTTCCCATAAAATTATAGAAGATAATTTTGTATGATGCCATTATAAATTAATATGGATACATAATGTGATTTTTGGAATAATTCTGTGCTGTGATAATAAATAAAACAAAATTATCGGACATAACCTTTTTATTTTTACATTTCATGAACAACTCCTTAAATAATTTTCTTTGTTACTTCAATACTTCTCGATATCTTCTTTATTTTGGAGATTTTTCCTGCAAACAAACATAGACTTAGTACCTATTGTACTATTTTCACATCATCTTCATAGCAGAATAATAATAATTGTTTGGGGTACCTTCGTGCAGCCAAGAATGTACGAGAATCCTTACTGTACGAATGTACCCCAATATTTTTGTTTAGTGATTGATAATATTGTTATTTCCAAATGAAGTTGTCGCTACATAAAAAAATATTTGGAAATAAATACAGACAGTTGAGAACAAAACTAATATTGTGGTAAAAAATATTATGCACGCATGGGGCGCTTTCGTACAACTTTCATTTTTTGCGAAAAGCAATCTGACGTTGTTATCCTGCTTTATAATAGCTCTAAACCGAACTATTATTAAAGCCAGATAACATAGCCAGCAAGTAGCATTGATTTCATTCAAATATTGCTAGTAGTTTTTTTACTATAAAGTAAAAAGTATATAAATTCCCCCCACTTTCCCCCAAAGTCTCTGCATTTTAACTTTGAATACATGAATATAACTATTAATATATCTAGATTGATTTATACACAGTTATGTCAACATTCAACAATATTTTCGAATCCCATTCTAATCCCGATTTGATAATAATATTACCGTAAAACCATACAACTATAGTCCACTACTACAACTATGGTCCACAAGTTTAACTCGTAACTAAGCACCAATGGAAATATTTTATTTTGGTTTTGTCTAAGTTTTTTAATCATTAATGAGAAGATTTTGTGTAACAACTGCATCAATAACATAATAATTACACTAAATCGAAGATATTTGACTTAGTTTTGGTCCATAGTTGGGAGCTTATGGAATATAGTTGGGTAGTTTAATGGTATCACATTCCATTACCTTAGCAGCGTATACCATAACCATTTTTGGTCTTGCTGTTCAAAAAGTTAGGTGAACTTTACTTACCTTCCACAGCAAGGGAAATCCCAGAACCTCTGGTCGCGACCATAGTCCTCGCCTTCCTGAATGGTCTGCGGCATGGTCTTGCCCATAGACTCTGGTAGGAAGAGGCAGAGGGATCCACCCAGGATGCCCAGAGCGCCCAGAATTAGGAGAGGAATCTCGACAGCTATGGTTGCCTGAAACCAGGAAAGCCAGTATGTAGTGTACGACGAGTGGTGTATACGTTGTATATTAAAGGTCACTTTTACACAAAAGATCCCAATGGGTCGAAGTGTACCCGTAAGGGCCCCACCAATAAGATAAGAAAGGTCACTTTGGATATTAAACCTGGAACATATTACACACGGCTTAAAATTCAATATTTAGCATAGAGTCGAATCGCCGTAGAGTTGTTATAATGTTCGAAGATCTTTAGGACGTAATGTCCATAATTGCCACTTTGGGCAAGCAGGTTAGCGAACGCAGTAGTGTGTCCACTATGATGATGATGCTGCATCATGATGATGATAATTTGTCTTGAAACAGTGATCAGCAACGAATAAATGAATTATGAATTATTATCAGTGACACTTCAATCCCTTAGTCGACTCTTACGACACCCGCAGGAGGAGTTGGGATGGTGACAAATGTATTCTTACTGCCGTCACCACACGGCAAAATAATTTAACACCACTACAATTGCAATTCCAAGATCTCGATAATTTATCTGTATATATGCGTCCACACGTAATAGGAAACGTCATATCCAGTGACTGAAAAATGCTGTAGATGAGTACTTACCATGTAAACAATATACGGCACAACAATAGTAGCGACATATCCCATAATATGTATCAGCGCGAGTCCCTGTGCTCGGACCACAGTTGGCAGCAGTTCTGCAGCGTACTGCATCCCGATATTGTATGAGATGTTCACTGCGAACCTGCCTACGATGGCTAGGGATGCAGATGGAATGCCTGAAAGGAGTTAAAAAAAATTGAGTATAATATTTTCTTCGGTTACCGCGAGGAACATGAAATAAAACTATGAAAACGCAGACCACGAACCCTGTGAAGTGTTCGAAACGTCGGAATGAAGTTAAAATTAGTTAATATACGCGAGTTTATCAGTTTACATAGTAATTTTTCAAAATTTGAGCATTTAAAAGAGTAGTTGCCGATTTCTGAGAATGAACTTTTGACGGTTATAGATTAGAACTTTCAGTATGGGACCAACATCGAAAGCGTACATGGATAATTATTGACTTTTCCATACTATTGAACTCTAACTAATCACTAATCACTCACTTTGTATGAGGGGTTCAATTTGTTTAAAGATGTTTTATTAATAAATATTCATATTTTTTTATTTATGCTGGTACTATACTATAATTTCATGGTAATGGTTCGGTCATTCTCCAGGCGTGCATTTTTACATGTCTTCGCTCTTTAAAAATATTAAACTATAAGTTTTATCATATATTATATTTTTAGAGCATAGACTGTATTCGTTTTCAGTTGTACATGAATTTTCATGTACGTATATTAAACACAGAGGGTAGAAAAAAATACGTAAAGGGTCATTCTCCTAATTCACACGTCGCGTCCCACTACCCGATTCACTAACATATTAATTTCTCCTTACGATATACATGAAGAAACGCCAACGAAAGCTAGTTCTTTGATCAAAACAAAATACCTTTTAATGGTAAAAAAAATTTCAAATGAATAAAGTACTATATGACTAAGATATCAACGATCAACACTTTGTCTCGAAACCTATCCTAATTGACGCGTCACATCTAGTCATTGTCATACGAGGACTCTGAATGCAGGTACGGACTTCACTATCGCATTTCAGTCTAGCCCAGAGTCGTGTCCAGAGTCCTGTGTGGGATGGTCGTGTCTGTTGTGTTCCGGAAGCCGGAAGGAGACTATGAACCTATGTCTCTAATTCACGCGGCTTGGTTCACAAAATTTCTAATTAACACGTTCACATTTTAAAATTCAACTAGTAACTCTATTGCGCCGAAAATTACAGTATACATTAAAAATCGCATTATTTAATACATATTAGATTCTGTAGTATATTGCACGTACAAATAACAAGATATTTTTTATTTTTCAAGTAAACCTAAATAACGCGTCTAATTCACGCGTCAAAACTGAACGCGTTAATTAGAAATTGGTTATAAAATATATGGAATAAGTGATATCTATCGATAAAAACTCACTACTTATACCTACGTAAATAATGTTTTTTCGAATATGGAATGAAATATTAGTGTGTAACTTTTTTTTTCTAATTCACACGTCAAGCAAAATCTAAAATATTATAATTAACGAGTCGTTTTCATAATTCACGTGCCCTCCAAAAGTGTAATGTTCTAATTAACACGTCCTTTTTATAATTCACACGTTACATAAATTTTAATTGTTATTAAACGGTTTTTATTAACTTCACCGCGTATCAACTGTCGTCGATGCTTCAAATCTTGTGATCGATTTTTCGACCACTTCTACTGCACCAAAATTAATGAAATTTGGAACTCGTGTCAAGTCCCCATGACAATGCAATATAATAATATTTGTATCCTTGTACCCTCAAAGCCTGATGCTGCAGACGTGCTTACCTTAACCGAGAGTGTTAGACACGTGAAAATGAAAGTATAACATGTTTGGCATAATCAAATACTAACAGCCTGATCTTGACTTCCAACTCCTCACTCCTGATGCTGCAGTACTGCCCACAATAACCGCAAGGTTCATCTTTTATCGATTTCTTGATTTTAAAGAAGTTCTTTAGATATTAAGTAGAAACATGCGAATTTAATACTAACGTCCAACTCCTCAGATCTGATACTCCAGTGTTACTGCCTGCCACAACCGCTAGGTTTAGCGATCTGTAGATTTTGAAGTACTGCTTTAGACATTCGGTAGAAACATACGGATTCCATTATGGTGATTCATACTGGTGAATATAAGCCTCCCCCAAAGATTGCCACAAGGACCAGCCCTGTGCCACCTGCATCCAGTGAGCTTCACCAGGTCATGAGTCCACCTTGTGGGGGGCCTACCCACGCTGCGTCTTCCGGTACGTGACCACCACTTGAAAAACTTACCGCCCCAACGGCCATCGGTTCCACGCGCGACGATCCCCGCCCACTGCCACTTCAGTTTAGCGATTCGAAGAGCTATATCGGTTATTTTGGTTCTTCTGCGGATGGTCTCATTTCTAATCCACTATCGCAGAGAGACTCCTAGCATAGCCCTCTCCTGTGCCCTTTGGGTGACATTGAGCATTCTTATAAGGCCCATTGAAAGCGAGCACGGTTTAGTACCGTAGGTCATCACTGATCAAAGACTTTCGTCTTCAAACCCTGCGGAATATTGGACGAAAAGATACAGACGGATTTAATACTGACTTCCAACTCGTCAAACCTGATGCTGCTGAGACACGTGTCACTGCCAGCCATGTCGGACCTGCGGCCCTCCAGCTGATAGAGTGACAGCGTGAGTGGAGCGCGTAGCGTAGGGCGACCCGTCGGGCCTGCGGCCCTCCCGCTGATAGAGTGACATCGTGAGTGGATCGCGTAGCGTAGGGTGACCAGTCGGGCCTGCGGCCCTCCAGCTGATAGAGTGGCAGCGTGAGTGGACCGCGTAGGGCGAGCCGTTGGGCCTGCGGCCCTCCAGCTGATAGAGTGACAGCGTGAGTGGATTGCGTAGGGCGAGCCGTCGGCCCTTCGGCCCTCCAGCTGATAGAGTGACATCAGCTTGAGTGGACCGCGTAGTGCGAGCCGTCTGGCCTGCGGCCCTCTGGCCGATAAACTGACAGCGTGAGTGGATCGCGTAGCGTAGGGTGACCCGTCGGGCCTGCTGCCCTCCAGCTGATAGAGTGACAGCGTGAGTGGAGCGCGTAGGGCGAACCGTCGGGCCTGCGGCCCTCCAGCTGACAGAGTGACAGCGTGAGTGGACCGCGTAGGGCGAACCGTCGGGCCTGCGGCCCTCCAGACGATAGAGTGACAGCGTGAGTGGAGCGCGTAGGGCGAACCGTCGGGCCTGCGGCCCTCCAGCTGACAGAGTGACAGCGTGAGTGGACCGCGTAGGGCGAACCGTCGGGCCTGCGGCCCTCCAGCTGATAAAGTGACAGCGTGAGTGGAACGCGTAGGGCGAACCGTCGGGCCTGCGGCCCTCCAGCTGACAGAGTGACAGCGTGAGTGGACCGCGTAGGGCGAACCGTCGGGCCTGCGGCCCTCCAGCTGATAGAGTGACAGCGTGAGTGGATCGCGTAGGGTGAACCGTCGGGCCTGCGGCCCTCCAGCTGATAGAGTGACAGCGTGAGTGGAGCGCGTAGGGCGAACCGTCGGGCCTGCGGCCCTCCAGCTGACAGAGTGACAGCGTGAGTGGACCGCGTAGGGCGAACCGTCGGGCCTGCGGCCCTCCAGCTGATAGAGTGACAGCGTGAGTGGACCGCTTAGGGCGAGCCGTTGGGCCTGCGGCCCTCCAGCTGATAAAGTGATAGCGTGGGTGGATCGCGTAGGGTGAGCTGTTGGGCCTGCTGCCCTCCAGCTGATAGAGTGACAGCGTAAGTGGACCGCATAGGGCGAGCCGTCGGGCCTGCGGCCCTCCAGCTGATAGAGTGACAGCGTGAGTGGACCGCTTAGGGCGAGCCGTTGGGCCTGCGGCCCTCCAGCTGATAGAGTGACAGCGTAAGTGGACCGCATAGGGCGAGCCGTCGGGCCTGCGGCCCTCCAGCTGATAGTGTGACAGCGGGGGTGGATCGGGTAGCGTAGGGCGACCCGTCGGACCTTCGGCCCTCCAGCTGATAGAGTGACAGCGTAAGTGGATCGCGTAGGGTGAGCCGTCGGGCCTTCGGCCCTCCAGCTGATAGGGTGACATCAGCGTGAGTGGACCGCGTAGGGCGAGCCGTCGGGCCTGCGGCTCTCTGGCCGATAAACTGACAGCGTGCGTGGATCGCGTAGCGTAGGGCAACCCGTCGGGCCTGCGGCCCTCCAACTGATAGAGTGACAGCGAGAGTGGATCGCGTAGGGCGAGCCGTCGGGCCTTCGGCCCTGCAGCTGATAGAGTGATATCAGCGTGAGTGGATCGCGTAGGGCGGGCCGTCGGGCCTGCGGCCCTCTGGCCGATAAACTGACAACGTGAGTGGATCGCGTAGCTTATCAGCTTGATAGCTCTATCGAGTGACAGCGTAATTGGACCGCGTAGGGCGAGCCGTCGGGCCTGCGGCCCTCTGGCCGATAAACTGACAACGTGAGTGGATCGCGTAGCTTATCAGCTTGATAGCTCTATCGAGTGACAGCGTAATTGGACCGCGTAGGGCGAGCCGTCGGGCCTGCGGCCCTTCACAGCTGATAGAGTGACAGCGTGAGTGGATCGCGTAGGGTGAGCCGTCGGGCCTGCGGCCCTCCAGCTGATAGGGTGACAGCGTGAGTGGATCGCATAGCGTAGGGCGAGCCGTCGGGCCTTCGGCCCTCCAGCTGATAGAGTGACAGCGTGAGTGGATCGCGTAGGGTGAGCCGTCGGGCCTGCGGCCCTCCAGCTGATAGGGTGACAGCGTGAGTGGATCGCATAGCGTAGGGCGAGCCGTCGGGCCTTCGGCCCTCCAGCTGATAGTGACAGCGTGAGTTGATCGCGTAGAGAGAGCCGTCGGGCCTCGCTTTGAACTTGATTTTCTCAATAAACCAAATTGATTGATATATCCTTATTGTCAGATCTCTATAAGGTATTGTATGAATAACACGTCCAGTTGAGACACTTCGGGCATTCAAGCTGACATTTTTTTAGTGTCGGATTTCAAAAAATATCTATTCAGCAGCAATTCCCCTCTCGTTACACATAAAATATTGTCCATTACGTTTACACATGTTTGTGTCGTGATTAAAGCGCGAGAGTTAAACGCTAGCATCCCTAATTGTATTGCATATTACAAAGAACATCCTTTGATCTAGAATAAGTTGAACTAAAAACTTGAAAATAAAATAAGTAAAAAAAGTTTTAAGTTAAACGGTTTTTATTGCACCAAAAACTAGAAAATAAAAAATAGTTGTAACTAACCGTAGATGCTACTTTTTGTAGATTAGTCACGTGAAACTATTATCACTGTAGTCTTCCCAAGTCGGATGCTGAAAGCCACGTTTAGCCTCTATGTCAGTGGATTAAGCGTATCCTAATCGGAAACTTTTACCAAACTAAAATAAAAACGTGGGGCGTTATTATGAAGAAACATACAAGTTCAAAATATGTAATTGTAGCTTTAATTTTGCAATGAATCATTCATCTGTTCCAACACTTTTACAGAGGTAAATAACTTTTATCAAGGCCAGAACAAAACTTATTACTCTATTGATGTCTTGATTTTTATATGTGTTCTTAAATAACTATAGTGACTTAATCACAATTGCGTACGCCCCACGTTTTTATTTCAGTTTGGTAAAAGTGTCCGATTAGGATACGCTTAATCCACTGACATAGAGGCTAAACGTGGCTTTCAGCATCCGACTTGGGAAGACTACAGTGATAATAGTTTCACGTGACTAATCTACAAAAAGTAGCATCTACGGTTAGTTACAACTATTTTTTATTTTCTAGTTTTTGGTGCAATAAAAACCGTTTAACTTAAAACTTTTTTTACTTATTTTATTTTTTAAATAATTATCCTTTCATAATTATAAAGTGACGCAAAGACATTTAAGTTTCAACGATCAATATGTTACTATGTTTGTAAAGATATTCATTGAAAAGTAAGTAGAAAAAAAGCGACGTGTTAATTAGGATTCTAGCACAAATCTGGAGAATGACCGGGTTGGTAGACTCAATCGGTAGCGGGAAGGAACGTCATCCCTTTCCATCCTGTATAATCTTACTGATTTTATAGATACCTGAAGCAAAATATGTGTACCTTGAGATACAGTTGTGGCTAGGAAGCTGAAAATCCCGCTTATCACCATTGATCCAAAAGCTAGCCATCGACGGCCCAATCTGAAAAAAATGTTAAAATCTTTGATCACAACGATAAAAATCATGAATAAAACTTTTCAGATACGAGAATAACCGTTCGACAGTCAAATACAAAAAATGTAAACAGACGTAAAAACTTGAATTATTTTTTAATCATTTTTAGAACATAATCTTGCTTTTATCACCAACTTAAAGCCTAAATCACATACATTTTAGTTAAAATTATTGATATTTATTAGTCATTATCATCATCAGCCTAATATGATAGTCCACTGCTGGACGTAGGCCTCTCCTAATAACTATGCGTGCGTGCTATGCGTCCACGCTGGGCAAGCGGATTGGCGATCGCAGTAATGTGTCCACTATGATGACGCTGCTGCCCATCATTAATCTTTTATGAAATCACTAATGGTGATGACACTTCAATCCCTTACTCGACTCTTACAACACCCGCAGGAAGAGTTGGGGTGGTGACAAATGTATTCTTACTGCCGTCACCACACGGGTAATAGTAACGTAAAATTATATCTGCGAACGTGTTTCACTATGTGTCAAAGACATCAAATGCCATGGAAAGTCAGCCATATTTTTATGATATAACGTCGGTGTGGATGCATAAGTAAAGCTGGCTTAATACCATTGGGAATACTACCGACTGCTTTGTGCAACTTTTGAGGGCTTTAGTAGGTTATGCCCCGCCCTGCGAATCTGGAGATCCCGAGTTCGAATCTCGGCATTAAATAAATAATAAATAAATATCTTGGGACATCTGACACAAATCGACCTGGTCCCACGGTAAACTCAATTAAGGCTTCAGGGGCTTGTCCATTAATCACGTCATACTGTATAGGGGGATGGGGGGGTCAAGAAAAAATCACCAATTATCACCACAGGGGGAGGGGGGTCATCGGACAAATCACGTGTAATTTTTTGTCACTCTGCTGAACAGCATACTTTTTTAAAAACATAACCAAATGTCAAATCCTGAAGTGAGTTTTAAAAAAAAGCGGATATTAACCGCGTAGTTAACAAAAAACTTTTTTCCGATCACGTGTGCTAAATAAAGTACGTAAATTGAAGTGTTATTAAAAGGACTACTTAAGTTGCAAAAAATTACACGTCATATTGGCTAGGGGGGGGTCCTGAAAATATCACCAAGTATCACCATGGGGGATGGGGGGGTCTAAAATAGGCCAAAATCGTATGACGTGATTAATGGACAAGCCCTTGTGGTGTAGGTACCAAGCGACGATATATAGATACATATAGATACTTAAATACATACACAACCATGACCAAGGAACAAATATTTGTGATAAATAAATACACAAATAAGCCCTCGCCGGGATTCGAACCCGGAACTCCAGCTTCGTAGGCAAAGTCACTACCAACTAGGCTACGGAGGCTGACAAAAAGAAAAATTCATTGAATACTTACATATCCAAAACAGAAACCAGCAAAACATCAGCAGGGAACTCAGTAGCAGTCGCCACAGTGAACGTCAAAAACATGTCCAGACCCAAAGAGCCCACGTTCCTAACATGTCCATCGAAGACCATGGCCGTAGCACACCAGATAACTACCAGCAGGATGCTATGCTTCCGAAGACGGGGGGTCTTGAAGAGGTCCAGCGCTGAGTAGTTTTTGGTCTCCTGTTCGGATCTTGCGAGTTCTGCTGCAGTTTCCTGGAAAGACATTCAATATCATCAGCCTATCGCAGTCTGGCTGGACATAGGCCTCCCCAATTTAACGCCACCGTTCTCAATCTTCGGCAGCTCGCATCCAGCTCCTGCCAGCCATCCTGCGCAAATCGTCGCTCCACCTTGCAAAGGGCAAAAACATTCGGAGGGAAAGACATTCGAAGTTTATTTATTTTTCGTTTAAGAAAGATCTACATCCACATCATCAGCTACTTATATCGGTTACTTTGGTTCTGATGCGGGTGGCCTCATCTTTGATAAGGCTTGTTCACGAAATAATGTAGCCATTGCTGTATAATTCTTTTTTTTTGTATGAGACCATACCTTTGTATGTGTTATTACAAAGAAGGGCTCTTTGCCTATCTTCTCGGATGCTGTGGTTGATATTTATATCAATTTCTCCATAATTATGGACTTTTATTGAAACTTCTGAATTTAAGTACTGTTTCTTCTCATCTTACCATTTTGGGTTATTTAGTTTCCCAATGGGTCTTAACTGAATTACAAAACCGATACTATAATAAACTGTGAATCTCGTATCTACAATTTTTATTAACTATTTCTAGTCTAACATTGTTGAAATCGTCTCGGAAGATCGCACTATTTTGTGACTGAAATTTGCATTAAGCATTATCTGAAGTTATTTTGATTTTGACGAATTTTCTGCGAATGCATTTTGATATACGTATTGGATTGTTACACATAAAACAGAAGAATTAATTTACAGTCCCATTGCTGTTAGAACTATATGGTTTTGTTGTGTATCAGTAGAGGCTGATTTTACGATGGCTACTTTATTTCGTGAACAAGCTTTATTCGATCTCGCAGAGACATTGGGTGCTCAAAAAGTACTCACTCTGAATTCCTTAATGGCCTCTTCTGGTAACTTCTTTCCATTGACTCTTCCACACTTCTGCAGTATTTTAATCGACTCTTCTATACGGCCTTGAGATATCAGCCACCTAAATTAGATGAAGTTTAATAAGTATGTTAGCGTGGTTCTTTTCAGGAGAGAAGTTAAGTCGGTTATACTCTTTGTAGCGTTAAAGACGTGCTATCAGGTATTTAGTAAGTTACAAACATTACTCCCCGCGTTACGGCCAATTACACTGCTTCTTCGTACGGGTAGTTTGGCCATATCCGTCTGTCCGTCTGTCTGTCCGAAGCATAGCTGGATGAATGGCTAAGTTAAGAGACGTTTATGAAACGTTTATTCTAACTTTGTATTATTGATTGTATTGATTATCTACATAATGATTGTTGTAACTAGTTGTTGTACACCTCTGGGTAAAGCATAGCAGAACTTCTGAAACTCTTGTCCATCCACATACTGTAAATACCTATGTTTACAAATAAACGCTTTGATTGATTGATTGAATGAGGGGGTAAGATTTTACCTGGCGCTTTCCCGAACTAAACTGGGCCCAAACCGAACAAGGGTATACAATACAACCATCTAAATATCAGCGACTCCTAGAGCTATCCAGGGCGCTATTTTTTATAGTTATTGGCTCACAAACAACTGTTTACACTGTTATAATGAACAAAATGCTTGTATACGTACTAGTAGTTTTACTACTCTATTACTTAAAGGTAGTTAAACGGAATTTAATAAATTGAACTCATTGTAGGTTACCTAGCACTTTCCGGGACGAGGCAGGGAGTAGGACAAGAGGCACGCTGATGACAAGGGTATAAACTCGCCAGTCTACGACTCCTAAAGCTATCCAAGGTAGAACGTACGTTGCCATATGTGTCGTGTTTTTAAAAAATTGTGCTTATCCATTATGTGACTACAGCTATTTACCGCTTTGCATAACCTTGGGACAGACGTGTAGGTGCCGTGGACCGTGCGCCGAAGCGGCCGGCAAAGAGGTGTTATCGGCTTGAAGGGTATTCTGGTTGGAGCACGGAAACGTAGCTGGGCTTCAGACTAGCCGTAATACCAAAGAAGTCATTCTGCGAGGTTACCTGGCGCTTTCCGGGACGAGGCAGGGAGTAAACACAGCCAGGACAAGGGGCACGCTGATCACAAGGGTATAAATCCGCCAGTCAGCCACTCCCAAAGCTATCCATGGTAGAACACAAGCTGCTAACGTGAAGTATACCGCTATGGACATATTGGAGACGAACGTTCGCCATTTGAGGCCCACGTATTCTATCACTGAAACAATATTTCTATGTAAGCTTTTTCACTGTTTCCGGTCTTTTATCGCCAAGAATAACTAAATTTGTCGTGTGATGTGCCTACCATGCCTTTAACGTTGGCGTGGCAGATACAGTCGAAGCAAGTGTTCTACAGTCAGCTAAGAACTAGGTATTTTAAATATTAGATGTCATATACCAAAGAAAAAAGACCAAGATCACCAAAGTTCGAGGTGGGAATCGAACTCACGTACCGCTAGGCCACTCGGTCATAGCAACCACCGGTCAAGTTACTCGAATATATGCAATTTCTTACGAGGCTAGGCACCTTTGACAATGCTCTAAGGGCAACCAATACATGCACATACCTTCTATCCGAATACCATTCGGTTTTCAGGTAACTACGTGTCTATTAGATTTTTCGTTTGTGTTGTTGGTATTCTTTTTAAATATTTTCCTTTATCTGCACCACCTACTACCTACATTTTTGTAATCGTGTCTCCACTACCCAAAGGTTGTCTGGAAGAGATCGCTTTTTAGCGATAAGGCCGCCTTTTGTGACCTCTGTTTTTTTGTATTTCTTTTGTTTTGTGAACTTTTGTTCTTTATGACGTGTGAGGTGTGCAATAAAGAGTTTTGTATTGTATTGTATTGTACGTATATATTATTCGTTATTGATATAATAATAAAATTACTCACCAACTATATACATGACCATAAAACAGTTGTCATAAGCCAGCCCCACTAGAAACCGACAGAGACAGAACGACCAGAAGGAATTGGTGAACGCCGTTCCGACACCAGCTATGAAGCCAATCAAGTTTGTTCCTGAAACCAAAAGGTAAATCACATTTCACATCATCAATTCAGCCTATCTCAGTCCACTGCTGGACGTAGGCCTCTCCTATTAACTATGCGTACAGCATCAAGTCACCCAAAGGGCAATGGAGAGGGCTATGCTAGGAGTCTCTCTGCGTAATCGGATTAAAAATGAGACCATCCGCAGCAGAACCAAAGTAACCGAAATAGCTCTCCGAATCGCTAAACTGAAGTGGCAGTGGGCGGGGCACATTGCGCGTAGAGCCGATGGCCGTTGGGGCGGGAAGGTTCTTGAGTGGCGGCCACGTACCGGAAGGCGTAGCGTGGGTAGGCCTCCCACAAGGTGGACCGATGACCTGGTGAAGGTCGCAGGAGTCCGCTGGATGCGGGTGGCGTAGGACCGGTCATTGTGGCAATCTTTGGGGGAGGCCTATGTTCAGCAGTGGACGTCTTTCGGCTGATATGATGATGATGATGATGATGGTTGCATTAGGTGGTAAATGCCCATAATCGCCACGCTGGGCAAGCAGATTGGCCATAGCAGTAATGTGCCGACTATGATGACGCGGCTGATCATCAATCTTCTATCAAAGAATGGTAATTCACATTTCAACCCCTTAGCCGGCTTTTACGACGCCCGCGGGAAGAATTGGGATAGTAACAAATGTATTCTTACTGCTATTTCGGATCCATATCAAAATTACAAGTATTAAGTTTGCCAAAGAGCTATGGATCGTAGCTTTCTAGGAGTAAAACGGATAGACGGAATCCGATACTCCACGCTGCGCTCTAAAACCCGTATTGCTGATGTTGGAGTATGGAGCGAGACCGCTAAGCTAAAATAGGACTAGGCCGGCTATATATTATAACGTGGACGTCTAACGCCAGCTCAAAAAATCCCCCAAAACCAATTGTTCAAATGGGCAGGCGCTTTTCGTGACACCGCGCATATCTCGGCGCAACATCCTTGACAAATGTTTATTGAATATCGCCAATCAAACTTTGATGGACCAATTACGACTATTTTTAGATGGCGGTTTAAGTTGGCATTCAAATTCCATGCCGTGATGCATTGAACAAGGGGTGACACTTGTCAACTAAAATTTGGGACCGTTTTTGAAAGGCAATTTAGTATGGCGTGCGGCTTCCATGTTTTATTTGTTCGTAGTCTGCTGCATACATTCAGATAGTTGGGCTAAAATAGCCACGGAGAGGGTGCCATAAGACAGGTAGACAGCTGGCAGACCCAGGAACTGGCTTCAAGTCCCACCTTCGGCTTTAGTAAACTTCAGTATTTTTTCTTTGGTACAATGTTATGTGCATCTAATGTTTAAACGTTAAATGTTGTTGTCATTACAGGCCTTAAACTAAATATGTATTGTACAGTTTTCGCAATCGATTCTAACATTAGAGATGTCTACTGCTGGACATAGGCCTCCTCCAGAGAGTCATTGTATTTTATTATTATGGTCACGTGACTTATCGCTTAACGTCATACGATTGCAGAATGATATCTTGGTTAGGGTTGGAGGAGACTTGTGGTGATGGTCCGGTTTTTACCATTTACAGTCAATGACGACAGACGATAAACGGACCATCATAAATATCGTAAACCATCAGCTCTACTCGAACTTCGAAATTCGACTGACCTTTGTCTGGATTGTTTACTCAATCCAGACAAAGGTCAGTCGTGCGCATCCATTGGACACCCGCAACCTTTACCAGGTCGTCGCTCCATCTTGTGGCCTTCCCACGTTGCGCCATCCAGTGCGTGGTCGCCACTCGGGAACACGCCGACCACACCGTTAGATACTGTGACTAATTCTAACACCTGTATCATCATATTCATATATTTAACTGACTTCAAAAAAGGAGGAGATTCTCAATTCGACCGATTTTTTTATGTCTCACTCGATATCTTCGAGAAACGTGAGCCGATTTTCAACATTTATTTTATCGAACGGGTATAACCCCGAGTTGGTCCAGTTGATACCAAATCGGAGTCTGATGTTGAGATCTTGGAGAAATCTGTTGAAGTCGGTTTTAATTTGGTGATTTATTGATTGTTTACTTACCAACCAAAGCCGGTACTCTTCCGTATTTATCAGCGATCCATCCAAACAGCAAACCGCCTACTATAGCCCCGCAGAAGAAGATAGACTGAGCCGTAGCAGCATAGTTATCTTTATCGCACACCCAGTTCAGCTAAAGAAAAAAAGATAATCCATTACGTTACTTTTAGTAGCATCCTAGTTGGTAGTGACAATGCTTACGAAGCTGGAGGTTCCGGGCTGGCGAGGGCATTATTTGTGTATTTATTTATTACAAATATTTGTTCTTCAGTCGTAACAAATGGGTTAATTATATCCTGACGGATATAATGAAACGTAAGTTTACGCGATTGAGACTCGTTTGTCTTTAAGATATGAATGTGTACATAGTTAAGGCCTTAAACAAAAAGAAACACGAGTGCGTCAATGGTGTTACGAAAATTAGTCGTACAAACTATAATATATGGTATGCCCTGTCCAATAACCGTCGGCAGTAGAAAAGGGCGGCAAATTAAAAAAAATGGTATTATTGATGGCTAATGGAAAATGAGAATTTGTCGCCTTTTCACTGCCAAAAGTTGTAACACAAAATTTAACTGCGTAACACGAAAATTGTGACGTTAAATTTTGTTTTCGTTAAAGGTCCTATGTAAATGTTTTTTCGTCACACTTGCTGTCTAAGCGCGCCATTGCTTGCGTGCGTAGCGGGAGTACCTAATAGAAAAGTGAAATTCCCTAGGGAGTAATAGAAATGTCAGTACGTCATTTAATAATATCATATCTTAAAACTTATTTATTGTCGGCAATTGTGATGAAAAACATTGTATGCATCACGGTCGGTAAGCGAAATACTAACTTGAGTCATAAAAGCTTCTAACACCTCCTTTGATGCACAATGTACTATTGATATCAACTCTTTTACTAGAATATTACTGAACCAATATACCTGCGTAGCAATAGTCTCGTAAGGCACATCAGTGAAGTTGTACTCCCAATTGCCGCATTTCTTGGTCGGCCATTTTGGATCAGGCTCTGAGACGCCATTTTGAATAACCGTCGCCCAATCCACGTCGTACATTTGGCATTTGTGGTATTTATCATCGACGCGGGGGATCGATAGATGACGCCTGAAAAAGTATGTAATTATTTATTTATACACATATAATTATGGCCAATGGATCGATGGCCAATGGGGCGGAAAGGTTTTCGAGTGGCGGCCTCTAACCGGAAGGTGCAGCGTGGGTAGGCCCCCCACAAGGTGAACTGATGACCTGGTGAAGGTCGCAGGAGTCCGCTGAATCCTGTGCCACCCGCATCCAGTGGACTCCTGCGACCATTTCACCTTGTGGGGGGCTTAGCCACGCTGCGCTTTCAGGTACGTGGCCGCCACTCAAAAACTTTCCACCCCAATGGTCATCTGTTCTGTACAATGTGACCCACCCACATAAGTTTAACGATTGGGAGAGCTGTATCGACAAAAATAAAAGAACCGGCGTAGATTATTTAAATCTATCAAATTTCCTCCATTGTCAGTCATCCGCAGAACACGAACCCTTTAAAGTGTTCGAAACGTCGGAATTAAGTTAAAATTAGTTAATATACGCGAGTTTATCCGTTTTCATAGTTTAATTTCAGAAAGCCTTATCTTAAAATAATAAGTCACCTCTGTTCCAAAGTCATGTTCTGCAGCTCCTCAACAAAACACCAATGATGCTCTGGCACCAGGGTCATGAAGATCTGCCCGAAGTACACAAACGCGAAGAAACAGGCGTACGGTATCATCATGAGGAAGAGGAGACGCTGGTACCAACCGAACTCTCCTACCAGGGGGAGCAAGTCGTCGAAGTCTTTTATTTGTTTCTTGGGCTCTGGAAAAGGTAAACGGATCTATGAAATGTTAAATAAATATAATAAATAAAAATATTTTATTCAGTAACAGTTTTTAACTATAACCATATGCAGGTTGGTGCCAATTTTTAAGTATCGAGATACCTGTGTCAAGTGACACCGCTCTTCCATATAAAGTAGCTTAAATAACACAAGGTGAAGTTATATAATGATACAAGAAAGCAGTTTGATTAATTCTAAAATTAATAGTTACAACAACTTGAGTAGAAGAGTGATCGGAAGCACAATTATTATTACTATTTTTAGATATTATTTTTTTAATAGGTAAAATAATCTTAACTTAGTACTAAACTTAACCTATTATATCCTAGTAACGCGTAAGAATGCGCAAGTTTAGCTAAGCAACCAGTGTGATTGTATATTGTGTACCAAGGATTGCGAACAAGAGTCTGTTATAAGACTTTTCTATATTTAATGACTCGCGTTCATTGATTTAGAATATATAAGTGGATCCCCAAACAGCTCAAAAAAATGGCCCCAAAAAATGGGCTGCAGAAGTAAATATTGCGGTCCTTTTGCCCCGCTATTCAGTTCTGACAGTTGACATTTGGTCACCTTACGGTATAGCATCATTATTCCTTAAACATAAAAAGTTTCTACTATTTTGCGGTGTTGTTCGCAAATTGGACACTTATTGCTCACTTCACAAAGTTTTTTATTCTTTGAGTTTTTTTTATTATAGTTTATTGTAAGTGAGCGTTATTAGCTTCAACTGAAACATGATAGAAATGACTTTTAGTGCCACTTTTCTTGGTTTTTTTGTTTGGCTCTGTGCGTCCATTTATTATTTAATGTCATTGCTCGCGTTCGTAATCCTTTTGCCGCCCGTGATACGAGTACATACAATGTTTTTCATCACACTTGTGAGAGAAAAAAGGGCAAAAAATATTGTCACAAAACTACTCTAAAAACAGATTTTATGAAATGTTTACTGAGACAAGAGAAAAAAATACATTAACACGTTATAAAGTGGTTCTCAAACTAGGCCGAGCCTGTATCTTGGGAACCAGTGAGATAATAACAAATAATCTATTTACTCTAGTAAATAATTGATGATTCAAACTCGAGCACGCGAGTAACAAAAGGACCTGGGGGCTATCACGATCTACTAATGTGACTCAGTTTAGGACCTAAACTGAACGCGATGTGTCAGATCCATACAATTACTGTCAAAAACTGACAAGCCGAACCTAAACTAAAGAGGAGACGCTGGTACCAACCGAACTCCCCTACCAGGGGGAGGAGGTCGTCGAAGTATTTTATTTGTTTCTTGGGCTCTGAAAGAGGAGAACGGTATGTAATGTATGCCTTAACATCATTAGCCTTTTCAGTCCTTTTCTGAACATAGGCCTTTGCGGGTCATTGCCAGATTTTTTGTAAATAAAATAAATATCTTGGGACATCTTACACAAATCGACCTGGTCCCACGGTAAGCTCAATTGGAGCATTCCATGAAAACATCTACTTTTTTCGCTTACGTGTCGTAGCTATCCTAAGAAAATATGCTACCTGCTAGGAAACACTGTCAAACTTAAAGCCTTGATTTATTATACCGTAACCCAGCTTACTCAGCTCAGCTTCAAAATTATTGAAAAGACTGTGTCGCTTACGACATGTTTTCATGGAATGCTCCAATTAAGGCTTGTGATGTGGGTACCAGGCGACGATATTTATAATAGAATAGATACATATAGATACTTAAATACGTAGACAGCCAAGACCAAGGAACAAATCGGTGCATGGCGTGAAGAACTTGATAACTCGAGATGAAAAATAGAAGAAATTTTAACTTCTATCTGTCATAAATTAAATTTATTTTTCTTTACCAAAATATATCGAGTTATCAAGTTCTTCACGCCACGCACCGAAATATTTGTGATAAATACACAAATAATGCCCTCGCCGGGATTCGAATCCGAAACCTCCAGTTTCGTAGGCAGGGTCACTACCAACTTAGTTATTGTCTTTTCGGTCAACCTAAAGTTAAGGAATTTCGAATAATTTTGGGATAAAACAATTGACGCTACAACTAGAAATGTATAAGTTGTAGAACATTCTCAAAATTGCGGTAACATACTCGGAAATTTCCGAGAATTTTCATGAGAATTTAAGATTAAGTTCTCATTGAGAATTTTTCCGTGAGAACTTATAAAAATGTGTTATAAATAATTAGTTTATATTGAAGTAAAAAACTAGATCTTAAAAGTAAGCTTAATTAACTTAAAAAAATTATACAGGTACATAGAAAAAAAACATGGCAAAAATACCCGTCAATATCCACTCTTTAGCGCTTCCGGTGCAAAGGTGCCCATAACACTCACGGCATTGCCGCGTTGGATAGCTACGTATGGCCAACCTCTACACCAGAAACGATTCGGAGCGGTGGTCTTCTCCCCTTTGCCTGAGTCGACGCCCTATATCACGTTAGTTTATATTGCAAATAAATAAACAAGGCAGTAAATATAACTCGTAACGCATGTATATAGTACGGTCTTGGCTTGATTAGATTATTTGTTAAATTTAGATTCCCGAGAACATCCTCTACGCAAATTTCGCAACTTATGAAACTTCTCCTCGGTACATTGCTAGGTACAACTAGGTTTGCCGGTCTACAGACTTATGCAATAAAATCGTAACAAAGCTTTACACAAGCTGTAAACTATTTCGCCTCACTAGCTCGTAAAGCGCTCTTTTATTCTTTAATACGAGCGGGTAAAAACGCATCTAAGTGCAGCACGAGTCAGTGCTGCACTGACTCGTGCTGCACAGATTCCAGTTTTTGAACTACTCGCTACGCTCGTGCTCAATTTTGGAATATTTAGCTAGCTCAGGTCTCAATATTAGCACGACAGTTAAACAACCACTTTGCCCCCTTATATTAATAAATAACTATTGACCACTGAGCGGACAACCTTTGTTTTTCTGACTGACATAGACCCATTAGGATGGTCCAAGAAAAAATTATGATGGTCCAAAAGAACACATAAATATTGTAATATTAAAACGTGACTTCACAGTCGCACATTACAATCATTGTAAGGTCAATGCGGGTAAGACCGCCTATCAGGAAAGTCCGTCTACCAACTGATTTCCGACCCTGATTGGACAGTATAAGACGCATATGACGGACTTTCCTTCAAAATAAAATATGCCGGTTTTAGCCGCACTGCTGACCTTAGTCACTTTATTATGCCCTATGATAACTCCCGCTACGAGATTTATTTCATTCACAGGTATTCGGCAATATATTATAATAATTACTGAGCTACAACAATAATTTAACCTTGTTACATGTTTGCAATCTAATTAGGTAGAATGTATGTTTCCATGCTCTGTTTACAGATCTATCTTTATGGCATGCTTTATTTAACTAAGCACTTCTACTTACTGATATGGCATATAATTAAATAAATAAACGTTTGCTCGTGGCAGTTGTACAGTTGTCATTAGTAATGTCATACTCGTCGGAGGGCTCAAAAATCGTCTATCATTATGGCAATAAACGCGTGTTCAGATATTTTTGAACGCTCCGGACAGTACAACATACACTGAAAAAAAATGCTAAGTTGGATTTATCAGATCTTGCGTAATTCTTACCGGAAATTAAAGTTGAATTCGGTATCACAATTTTTTTTAGATTTTACCAAACTTTTTATGTTGGCATGCTACTAAATTAATTTGGTTGATTACACTAGTTCTTTGTTGAATACACCAGTTGTTGGGTATAAGTACTATCGACAAAATTTTATCCTGACCCACAAAAAGAGCTTGTCATAGTAACATTGAAAGTCAAATTGTACGTCAGATGCAGCAATTTTTTTTTTCAAAGTTACTATGACAAGCTCCTATTGTGGGTCAGGATTCAATTTTGTCGATAGTACAATGTTCATTGTTGATTTAGCCAGAACTCGGGTATCGACTTCACCTTTTTACTCTTTTTAGTTTTGTAAATTTGATAGCAAGGATTTGTTAGATATATCAAAGTTTCCTCGTAATATAGCCAACCTAAGTCGCTTTAGTAAATATTTTTTTTTGTGTATCTAATGGCAACTGTACAACTGCCACAAGCAAACATTTGCTTATTAAAAAAAAGATTCCGGTATAAAATACTATCATATCATAAGCCAATGCCCCCCTAAATGAAATCCAGTTTCAGCGCCTGGCCAATGACCATATATAACACGGACGTCTAACGCCAGCTCAAAAATGCCTCCAAAAACATTTGTTCAATTGTGCCAAGATGGGCACAGCGTTCTTTTTTATCACCGTTCATATTTCGGCCCAATATCTTTGACAAATGTTTACAGAATATAGCTAATCGAAACTTTGATGAACCAATCGCAACTATTTTTAAATGGCGGTTTGAGTTTTTATAGATTGACATTGTCATTCCCGTGATGCATTGAAGAGGGGATAACACTTGTCAACTAAAATTCAGGATCGTTTTTAAAGGCAATTTAGTATGGCGTGCGGCTTCCATGTTTTATTTGTTCGTAGGATGACGTGAATGCGGAGTTGATAGGAGAGGCCTACGTCCAGCAGTGGTATCTATTCACTAAGGAAACCGCCTTGCTGTCCGCGTTGTGTCAGCGCTACGGCAGCGTCGAGCCTAAAAATGATATTCACTAATGTAATTTAAATAACACTAGTGCTCGGCGACGAATGCGGCGTGAGCTGGAACTACACTGCGTCGAGAGTTTGACGTTTAATGTACGATCTTCGTATTCTCTAACGAAAAACAGCGACGAACTCGCCCACAACCTCGCTCACAGCCTCGATTCCTAATGTCAAATAAAACAGCTAGGATTTTAGACAAGGCTGTCTCGACGTCGAGCTCGTTGACTAACGCAGCGTCGAATGTGTGAATAAGAGAATAGCATAGCATAGCAGTGGGCTGATAGGCTGATGAAGTGATGACCCTAAGATAAAAAATGCTTACCAGCCATGTTCAGGGTCACCACCTTCTCATGTGATTCCATCCTCGTACTCGACTTTACTCTTCAGCGACACTTTTTGCGACGTCTTTCCTTCTTCTAAGACTAACAAGAAGTTCTTATAGCTGAAACAAAAAAATATTGGATTGGACAATATTTACATAGATCAATTGAGGTTTTTTTTTTAATGAATGAGTCAAACTCAAAATCCTGTTATGAATCTTACCGGTGGGTATTTTAAAAGTTAAGGGCTATGAGAGTTAATTTTCTTATTAAACCCTTATTGTCATTTAAAGGCACTCCTTTCCTATTGAATCGTATGATAAAAATCACGACTACAATCCTACCAATTGCTTACTATTGGCTACAGGAAAGAGGGGTTCTACAGTTCAGCTGAACACGCACTTTTTCTTTCCTGTGGTCGATAGTTAATAGTCTGTGGACAGGTAGTAATGATTTTTATCATACAACGCAATGAAAAAAGAGTACCTACGTCTTAATGAAGATAAGGCTTTCATAAGAAAATCAAGCTTTATAAGCCTGAACTTTTAGATTGTCAACCGGAAAGACTCCCAACATGGGTTTGCGTTTGACCCAAATATCTTGGGACAAATATCTTGGATAAATCAACGTAGTTCCACGGTAAGCTCACTTCAGGCTTGTGATATGGGTACCAGGCGACGATAAATATAATAGATAGATCTTGTTGTCAATAGAGCATTTTTTTGGAAATAACGAGTGACTATGTTAGATGAAAATAGTATCGGCGAACGCCGTCGAAGCTTCTCGGAAGAGCTGGTCCATGAAAGAGGGAAACCTTCCAACGCGTATTTCAGGCATATGTGTTGATTTTAGTCATCCCTTTTACATCTTCAAAACAAATCTATAGCGTATAACCATATAGTCCAGTACTACAACTATGATCCACAAGTTCAACTCTTAACTAAGCATTAATGGAAATCTTTTATTTCGTTTTTTTATCATTAATGACGAGACTAATAAAATCGCGCGTCAATAATATAATAACTACACTAAATCAAAGATAGTTGACTTAGTTTTGGACCATAGTTGGGAGCTTTTGGACTATAGTTGGATAGTTTTATACCTATAGATAGATACATAGATACTTAAATACATATACAGCCATGACCAAGGAACAAATATTTGTGATAAATAAATTAACAAATAATGCCGTCGCCGGGATTCGAACCCGGAACCTCCAGCTTCGTAGGCAGGGTCACTACCAACTGGGCTACGGAGGCTGACAACTCGATCGTCCTCGAGATTATAATCCTTCATCCTAAACGTCAAAATAAGAGTTTTCCAAATAAAAAATCCCGAAAACCAGATTTTTGCAGATGCCCCAATTTCACCAAATTGGCAAGTCCTACAATTGTAAATTTACGGTTTCTCCAATCTGGGGCGTCTATAGGCAACAGTTACCGCTTACCATCGAAAGGGCCGTGCGTTTGTTGCCACCAACATAAAATGTAGTACAGGAATTTTAATAAATCAGCAGTAAATAGCTACTTTTTTGCGAAGCAAAATTACAATTGTCACAAGAAACACGACAATTGTAGCGAAATTCCGACATAAGCCGAACCTCGTGTCAAGATTTAATGAAACTTGTACTAAACCATGCGACAATTGTCATGGATTTCGGAAAATTAATAGTAGTTTATTTACGATATAATAACGTTATCAGTAATAATTTTAAGTTAATGGCAAACAGACCGTCCGATAGTAAGCGGTAGCCTGTGTGTGGAAGCCTGTGACGTCAGTTACAGTGATATTTTACAATTTTCATAATTGTAATTATGGTGAAATAGGCCACTGGACGTGGTGATTCTCATTCGAATCAGAATCACGTGGTAATTCGATCTGGATAATAAAAAATAAGTCCTGAAAAATTAAATTACGTCACGTTTTTGGTACGAACTTACTATGAGCGTCACTTTTTACTCAAATTTTTCACGAAAATGTTGAAATGTAATTTGTTATTATCTATACCAGTCATTGGAGTTCGAGGCCAACGAAACTACGACAGATGCGTTATTGTCAAATCTGTCAATGTCTCTTATGTCATTGTCAAATAAAGTTTTCAGGTTTCCACAACCTTTTTGTTATTTAATTTATTTATTTAAAATAATTCCTTATAAAAAAATTATGTACCTCTGTAATGTTTTTACGCCTTTCTGTTTAATATCGCTGTCACAACTAGGATTTTCTTAAAAACACGTAAATACCTAAATACTTTTCTCTTAACAATAATTATTGATATAAATCATACCACGTAAATACCTAAATCACGTAAATACCTAAATACTTTTCTTTTCTCTTAACAATAATTATTGATATAAATCATTGATATGACAACATTTTCTTGTAAATAACTTAAAATTACCAGCGTGCCATATTTATTAAGACAGTACCTATGGTTAAATGGAGAACTATAGCACTGCCAAAGAAATTTGTAGGTCAAAGGAATTTTACGAATATGAAATGTGAACATAAAGCACGCTACAATGTATTACTCATATTCTGCAATTTTGTATGCAGAAATAGGGTTTTAATTTATGTGTAGTTAAATTACTGTACCGAATGTTATTAACACCTGAAGTGATACCAGCGCAATACCAACTTTGTTACTAATAATTGCGGATAATTCCGTTTTTATTAAAATATCTTATATTTACGTGAAAATAAGTAAATAATATTGTTTCTATAAATTAAAGAATTAAAATTACCAATAAATAAGATATCTCAACATCTGTTTTTAGAAAATAAGGATTTACTATTGTATGAACATTTCATTGTTGTGGCAATATTTTCGTAGATTCTTTGGCCTCGAACTCCAATTAGTGGTTTAGATCGAATTACTTCGTGATTCCAATGAGCCCAAACACGTTCAGATCTGCAAGAATCTAGTTTTGAATATCACGGTGTTTCTATGCGATTCTGTTACGCGTTTTTTTTGTTCATTACCATCACCAACCTTATTTACCGTTTTATAAAAGCAAACGAGACTTTTATGCCAGAATAGCAGACAAACATGCGTCTGCTACAAGATAATCGAAAATGACTCTACTATTTATACGCAGTTCGTCAATAATTTGGGGATGGTAATGACTTGATGCGATCGAATAATCGCATAGAACTACCCATCATAATTTTTTTTAAACGCCCAAATACAAGTATGAGACCAAATAATTATGAGACACAATGTCGAAATGTCACCACAAAAATAATCATTTTCAAGTTTTTATTATTTAAAAAAAAATTAACTTTGCTTGTTTCTTTTTTTGTGACTTTCAGGTAAAAAGGGTATGGCAAGATTAAAAAAA